>WNWK01012190.1:0-60796 GCA_009830355.1 Cherax destructor | reverse complement strand
CCGTAGCTAAAGGGGGGTGGGGCTGCCAGCCACAGGGAGACAGAAGACCCGCAAATATAAAGGGCCCTTTTCCCCCTTGCTATAACTTCACCCCAATAGGGTCGGAGCCCCTTTTGGGGAAAGGGTGTGCTCTAAATTTTCCCTCAAAGAGCGGGATTGCAGCAGTGTTTCCGGACAGCGTTGTACGAGGGCATCTATTCCCCTCGGCAAAAGATATTTACGGCTGAATTGTATGCCATTCTTGTGGCACTTATCCGTATTGCATCTATGCCTGAGTCACCAGGGTCGTTTCAGACCCCTTTGGCTTTACAGGCTACCCGAAAAAATTGATAAAAACCTCACCCCCTAGTTCTTCGTATCCCCCTTTTGGTTACGCCGTATCTTTAGCAAGCATAAAGATATTGTTTTTTGTTGGGTCCCGGGGGTCGTTGACGTACAGGGCAATAAAAGGGCAGACACTGCTGCGCGGTCAGCAGTACATGACCTTTCCCAGTTTCATATAGAGGTGTCTTTCACGGACTATTTTGCGGTCATTACCCACCTTCGAAACCCGTTGGCAAAAACACTGGTCTGCCCTGCTGAATAACAAACTTCATTCTTTTAAAACCCTTAAGGGTTTTTGGCCTTCTTCTTGTCCCCAATGTCGGGGTTTGGGGAGATACTCTCCCCGTCTTCGCATCGGCCACACTCGTCTTACTCACGGGATCTCATGGAGAGGCTCCCTGCTCCCTCTCTGTGAGCAGTGTCAGGTTCCAGTGTCTGTTCGAAATTCCTTTGGGACTGCCCACTCTATCAACGAGCACGCAGAATTTACCTCCAACGACGTCTTCGCTCTACGGCCCTTTCTTTACCTTCCCTTCTTGCAGATGGACCCTCCTTTAATCCTGACTCTCTCATTGACTTTTTGACAGAAACTGACTTACTACACAAACTCTGAAGATTATACCTCTAGCACCTCCCTCAGTCCCTTCTACCTCGATCTCTTGCTACCCTCCACCCCTGCACTATCCGTCATCTTGCACTCCATACCCTACTAATCGTCCATCTCCCTCTTACAACCCACTCTCCCTGCATCCTACAATTACCTGCAGCGCTGTATAACCCCTGTGGTTTAGCGCTTCTATTTGATTATAATAATAATAATAATAATAATCAAAGAGCTGGGTGAAAAACTCATCATAGAAACCAAGGACCACAGGGCGACCAGCTTCCTCTTTCAAAGACTCAGTGTTGCGATCCAGAGGGGAAATGCCTGCAGCATTCTGGGCATGCGGGCTACTGCCGGGGAGCTGGACGAAGTATTTGACATGTAGCTCTGAGTTGTCATCTATGTTATTTTACTCCCTATTGTATTCCTGTCAATGTATTTTGTCTTGAAATAAAGTTTATACACAATTAAAAGATGGGGTGGTAGGGAAGTGGAATATTCAAATATTCTTCCTTGAAACCTTTTATCCACTTCTCCGAGGCTATGGGTCCCACAATGTACACCAGAGGTGGACCCCATCCTATATATATATATATATATATATATATATATATATATATATATATATATATATATATATATATATATATATATATATATATATATATGCGACCACATCATATCTGATATTGACTAACTAGGTGCCTATGAGCGACTCTAATATTCAGACCAATGCCCCTTGTTGTTTGTTTTTCCAGTCACATCTGAGTAGATTGTACCCGATAATCCATACTTCATTATCAAAGTAGCCTTTTACGTGGGTTTCCGTAAAGGTTGCAAACATTGCATTCGACTCAGTGAGGAGACCGTTGATGAACGGGATTTTGTTTTTGTTAGGTTTTGAGACCATGAATGTTTTCATTAACAAATGATGTCATGTTGTTTGTTGCTGAGCTAGGGGCTTTGTCTTTGGTTTCAATATCTGTGGCTCTGGTGAGACCGCCGCTGGTTTTCTTTTCCAGTGGTTTCGTTTCCAGTCGAAGATGCTTCCCAGCTGGTAGTATTTTCTTACCATTTCTTGCAATTCTTTTTCGTTTCCTGGCACAACAGATCCTAGCTGCCTGTATGGTTGCAATTACTATGTTCAGTTTTATGTTCATGTGCATCGTTCCCTTCACATGGAACGCCGGGCAATTTGCATCATAGTAACGTCCCTATTATTATTATTGAGTCATTGTATTTCCTTGGGTGGTTATATTGACACTTACCATTTCTTTTTCCAGTTGGTCTAGATTTACATATTCCTAGTGACCTAGTGCCGACACACTTGGTATTTTTATGAACTCTTTTTTTGTCTCCGGGCTGGCGACTATTTCGATTATTTTGATCGTATCAGACTCCCGCTACTAAATCTGCAAATGAAGGCTGTGGCAGAGTCTGTTGCCAAGACTGATAGAGTCTGTTTAAAGATCTGCAGCCAACTCAGTACTTGGACTGTAGGCTGTGGGAATTGCTGTTCCGGTTACACGTGCTTCTTCCAGTGGGTCTCTATTTATATACAAGTCATCTCCTGGAATTGGAGTAATTTGAATATTGTTATTTTTGGCTTCTCTTTCACATTCCAGCTTTGAGAAAGTCGCCGCTTGGGTTTGTTGGCCTCCTATTCCTGTATCTATTTTTTCTTGTCATGTTTTATGTAACACTGGTAGACTATCTAAGAGACGCCTGTGCTGCATTGGTTATTATTCAGTATCCCCTAATTACTTACCTGAATTCCTTCCAAACGGGAGAGCTGCTGTGATACCCTGAGACTGGGCCTCCTATTTTTACCTGTTTACAAAGATAGAAGTTTTGGCATATTCTTCTACTGTACTCGCTAAGTGCAAGTAGCTGAAGGTCTCTCTACCACAAGTCTTTCTGCAGGCCTCGTTGGGCAGGTAACTTGTACCTCCCAACGAATCATCGCCTTCTCGCTCTCTTCCACGATACAGTCGCATCGTGTAAAGATTAGGCCACTTAGTGGCCTAATCTTTACACGATGAACCTGCCCTTACAGCTACTCTCAAAGACACACGCAGATTAAGTTTACTTGCATTTACTCCTTCAGGGACAACATTATTATTATTTTTATTATTATTATTATTATTATTATTATTATTATTATTATTATTATTATTATTATTTACTAGATGCATATTGGTAGCTGCATAATCCAAGAAACGAATACCTGAATTGTACAACCCCAGTCCCCTCTACGTCAGTGCTAGAATTTGAATAGTGCTGAGTTCTGCATAAGTTTGAAATGCATTTAAAATGTGAAGCAAATCAGATTATGTATTCTTAAGTTATAAAATGAACGCTGATATCCCAAAATTATCAAAATAGATCAGGAGAAATTAGACAAGCTCAAGTCGTGGCCAGAAAAGTGGTAGATGCAATTTTATGTAGATAAGTGAAAAGTCCCGAAGTTCAAGAATATAAAATAACCCTAGTAATTATAAATTAAATAATATAGAACTTGGCCATACATAATGCGGAAAGGATTTAAGAGTTATGGTAAGCAACAACCTGAAACCAAGACAGCAGTACCTAAGCGTACGTAATAAGGTAAACAGATTACTGGGATTTATATCAAGAAGTATAAACAAAATTAGTCCAGAAGTTATACTACGGTTCTACACATCATTAGTAAGGCCTCACTTAGATTACGCAGCTCAGTTCTGGTCTCCATACTACACAATGGATATAAATTCGTTAGAACATTCATAAAAAAAATGTTACATTTGAGCTCCCTCTTGAAGGCAGCCAGGGATCTATTGGTAATTTCCCTTATGCCTGGTGGGAGACTGTTGAACAGTCTTGGGCCCCGGACACTTATGGTGTTTTCTCTTAGTGTACCAATGGCGCCCCTACTTTTCATTAGGGGTATTTTGCATAGCTTGCCCAGTCTTTTACTTTCGTAGGGAGTGATTTCTGTGTGCAGATTCGGGACCATCCCTTCTAGGATTTTCCAAGTGTAGATTATGACATATCTCTCTCTCCTGCGTTCCAGCGAGTACAAGTCAAGTGCTTCCAAGTGTTCCCAGTAGTTGAGGTGTTTGATAGAACATATATGTGCAGTAAAGGTTCTCTGTACACTATCTATATCTGCAATTTCACCTGCTTTGAACGGAGATGTTAATGTACAGCAGTATTCCAGCCTAGAGAGAACAAGTGATTTGAAAAGGATCATCATTGGCTTAGCATCTCTTGTTTTGAAAGTTCTCATTATCATTCCTATCATTTTCTTTTGCAGTTGTGATCGTGGCACTGTTGTGATCCTTGAAAGTGAGATCTTCAGACATTACCACTCCCAGGTCCCTCACATTATTTTTCCGCTCTATTGTATGATCAGAGTTTGTAGTATACTCAGTTCTAGTTATTATCTCCTCCAGTTTTCCATAACGGAGTAGTTGGAATTTGTCTTCATTCAAAATCATATTGTTTTCCATTGCCCATTGGAAAACTTTGTTTATATCGTCTTGGAGGTTAACCGTGTCCTCAATAGATGACAGTCTCATGCAGATCCTAGTATCGTCTGCAAAGGACGACACGGTGCTGTGGATTTTATCTCTGTCTGTCTGATATGAGGATGAGGAACAGGATGGTGGCGAGTACTGTGCCTTGTGGAACAGAGCTTTTCACTATGGCAACTTCCGATTTAATTCTGTTGACCACTATTCTTTGTGTTCGATTGGTTAGGAAGTTGACGATCCATCTTTCCACTTTGCCAGTTATTCCTTTATCACGTATTTTGTGTGATATTACACCATGGTCACACTTGTCAAAGGCTTTTGCAAAGTCTTTGTATATTACATCTGCATTCTGTTTTTCTTCCAGTGCATCCAAGACCATATCATAGTGATCCAGTAGTTGCGAGAGGCAGGAGCGACCTGCTCTGAACCCATGTTGCCCTGGATTGTGCAGTTTTTGGAATCCAAGTGCTTTGCAATCGTGCTTCTTAGCACTCTCTCAAAGATTTTTATGATGTGTGACGTTAGAGCTATTGGTCTATAGTTCTTAGCTAATGCTTTGCTGCCTCCTTTATGGAGTGGGGCTATATCCGTTGCTTTCAGTGACTATGGAATTTCATCCATGTGTAAGCTCTTCCATAGTATACTTAGGGCAGGTGAAAGGGGTTTCTTGCAGTTCTTAATGAACACAGAGTTCCACGAGTTTGGACCCGGGGCTGAGTGCATAGGCATGTTGTCAATGGCTTTTTCAAAGTCTATTGGAGTTTGGGTAATGTCGGAAATCTGGCATACATTGATTGAGTTTTGAGGCTCATTCATGAAGAAATCATTTGGACTGTCGATCTTCAGACTGATTAGTGGCTCACTAAACACAGACTTGTAGTGGGATTTCAGTATCTCACTCATTTCCTTGTTGTCATCTGTGTAAGTCCCATCTTGTCTGAGCAAGGGCCTGATACTAGATGTGGTATTTGCCTTGTTTTTAGCATATGAAAAGAAATTTTTCGAATTTCTTTCAATTTCACTAATCTCTTTAAGCTCCTCCTGTCTCTCCTGGGTCCTGTAAGAGTCTTTTAACTTAAGTTCGATACGTTTCACTTCCCTGGTCAGCCCTTCCTTCCGTGTATAAGATAATCTAGCGTTCTAGAGGAGTTCAGTGATTCTTCGTCGTCTTCTGTAGAGGGAGCGTCTTTCTCTCTCCAGTTTACTCCTGCTCTTCTTCTTTCTTAGGGGAATATGAATTGAACATACTTCAGCTGCTAGGAAGTTGATCCATTCAAGTCACTGGTTTGGATCAATGTTATTTAAGATATCATTTAAGACATGGTTTACCTGGTCCCAGTTGATGTTCTTGTTGTTGAAGTTGTATTTGGTGAAGACACCGTCACAGATACGTGCATTTTGCTGATCAGGACCCCTGTGTATGGAAGTCTGAACTTCGATTAGATTGTGATCGGAATTAGTTGTTTTTGATATTGTTATGTATCTTACCAGGTCCTCATTATTTGTGAAGATAAGGTCAAGTGTGTTTTGTAGTCTTGTTGGCTCCACTATCTACTGACTTAGGGTGTGTTTATCGTAGAGATTTAGTAGCTCATGAGTGTGTGACCTTTCATTTGCGCTGCCTCCAGGGATTGTTTCTGCTATAGCATTATTCGCTACATTCTTCCATTTTGTATGTCTTAGGTTGAAATCACCAAGCAGTAAGATGTTTGCGGATGGAGCTGGAAGGCTTTCCAGACAGTTATCAATTTTCAGTAGCTGTTCCTTGAACTGTTGGGAAGTTGCATCTGGTGGCTTATATCCAACCACGATGACTAGGTTTTGGTTCTAGATCTTTGTTGTTAGAACTTCAACTACATCATTTGTGGTGATCAGTATCTCCGTGCAGATGAACGACTCTGACATACAGGCCAACCCTCCCTTGTTGCCTGTTCTTTCTGTCGCATCTAAAAAGGTTGTACCCATTTATCCATATTTCATTGTCAAAGTGATCTTTTGTGTGGGTCTCTGTGAAGGCTGCAAACATCGCATTTAACTCCTCTAGAAGTACACTGATAAAAGGTATTTTGTTGTTGGTGGATGGCTTAAGGCCCTGTATATTAACAAAAATAAACGAGGTTGTATTCTGTTTGTTGGGGGGATTTTGTTATTGGTATCAGTAGTTGTAGTTCTGGAGGGCCATGGGGGGCCACTGGCTGTGCCTCCAGTCGAGCAAGGCTACAAGGTGGTGGACTATTTTTGTTATTTCCTTCCATTTTCTTTTTCCGTTTCCTGCCACTAAAAAATCACCTGGAGTAGGGCTGTCGTAGCTACTATTGTTTGTCTTGTGAGGTCTGTACCTCCTGGTCCCTTTTAGATGGTATGCAGGGCAGCTGGTGTTGTAACACTGCTTTTGGAGGACCGAAGAGTGGCACATTTTTGTGTGAAAGAAATTACAGGAGGGAGACCGACACACTCCTTTAGACAGGAGGTCACTACATTTTTTGGGATGCTCAAAGTTGCATGTCCCATTTTGTTTTCCTGATATTCCATGCTTACAGATACCCCAAACATAGAATTTGCACAATTTCACTTTTGGTTGGATAGAATTGTTGGTAGGTGTGTTCTCAATTTTTGCAGTTTCTAGGACTGCACTATAATCCTCAGTGTCCAAACCAGGGCCACCCCGTCCAGGGCCACCCCGTTCAGGGCCACCCCGTCCTGGATTCTATCTACTTTCCTCAGAAGAAGGAGACTCCTCCACTACATCTGTAATGTGGACTATGGTCTTGTGCAATGATGGCTGTATATTTAAAGTTTTAGTGGTGACTGTGGTAGTAGAGTCTGGACTGGCACTAAGGCTGGTTGCTGAGACTGAGTCAGCACTGGGGCTGTGGGCAGCAGCGCTAGGACTAGGGGATGGGTCTAGGTTAGCACTATGTGGGGTGGTTGGGTTAACTGAAGTTCTTGTTTCCTGTGTTTTAGTCAGTGGGTGACTATATAGTTTCGAGTCATCTTGTGGTATTGGTTGTGGTATGGGCATTCTGCATTTTTTGGTTCACTCCTCCTATCTCTTTCTCCCATATTTTATATATTTTTGGTAGACTGTCTAAGAGTTCATCTTTATTTTCTTGATTATTTTTATCATTTATCATTTATCAGAAAGGTACTAAGGAGGGTTCCTTAGTACCTTTCTGATACCTGCCCAAAGTTCTATATCTTTATTGCTCAACCAGAATCACCTTGCTAGTTCGAGGTCATTTTTTTGAGGCTGTGTTTAGTCTTGTTTAAGAGATATGATGTTTGGAAAAGCATAGGTTGCATGTGATCCTGGATTTCCTTCCAAGGATTGTTTTACATGTCCCACAGGTATGCTGTACTGACATCCTGCCCGTATCCTACTTCACTCTGTATGCACGGAAGAAAATTGATTTCCACTTTACCTTTCTCTCACTGATGACAGTAATATGTGAGATGTATTTATAGAAACCGTGGCTTGTGGTATGTGGGTAGTGGGGAATTTGGAGGAGGGGGGGGGGGTGACTATATTATAGCTATAATATGCATTTAATTTTTGTTCACTATATAATTCTGTATAATTGGAGCTGATTTTCGGGCATAATGTGAGAGGTTTACTATATGTGGTTAAGGAAGAATGATTGGGAGAAGAGAGCTTCAGAACGCCCTACGATCCGAAATCAAGACTGCACTTGACAAGACACCTGACTAAGGCCAACCCAAAAACAGTTCAGGACAACATGAAACATTTATAACAAAACGTCTCAATTTCGCTCCTTTGACCCAGGAGAAGAAGTGTTGGTCCAGGAATCTGTGCCTGGTTACGGGCCCTATCAGGTGATAAAGAGGAATTCTGACCTAAATTATGCGACAGGCACTCTATATGAACCTAACTTGGGTAAGGTCTACCACATCAACAAAAATTAAAAAGTTCTTTAAACCATCTTAGGTCCCAATAATGACCTTGTCCTCTGTCCCAGACCATGTTAACGATCCTGATTTCTTGTGCACAGTTCCGGAGATTCAAATAAAGCTATTATGTCGGGACTTGCAGAAGACCAAACAACAACTCTCTCAACCCTTCTGCCAACTTATCACGACATTTTTTCTGATGTTCCAAAAATGTTAAGCCTTTGTCATCTTGATGTGGACGTGGGAGCCGCTAAACTCTGTTTACAGAGCTAAACCTGAGAAGCAGAAACTACTTCAAGAGGAAGTAATGTTTCTACTAGAACATGGATTAGTGGAAGAGTATTCTAGCCCGTGGGCCTCGCCGTCCATCCTAGGTGAAAAACTTGATGGGGGATTTCGGATGTATACAGATTACTGCAATATGAATGAGGTCACAGTACCAGATGATTACCCTCTTCCTCGTATGGACGACATAGTGGATTTTGTGGGTAAGGCCAAGTTTGCTTCTTAATTAAATCTCCTTAAAAGATATGACCAAGTACCTTTAAAGGATAAAGCTAAGGAAATTTCTGCCTTCGTAATTCCAGGAAGTCACTGTCAGTATATTACGACCCACCTTTGGATTGATGAATTCGCCTGCCTCGTTCCAAAAGCTGATCCATCAGGCCATTAAAGAACTTGAAGGCACAGTGACCTACCTGGACGATATAGTTGTGATTTCTGGTACGTGGAACCAACATGTGTCCCATCTCAGAGGTCTCTTTGACAGGTTCAGGACATACAAGTTAACTGTAAGTCATCTTTTGGCCAGTCTAACATAACTTTCGTAGGCCATGAAGTAGGCAGTAGTAAAGTGACACAACAGTTTGCCAAAATTATGGCCATTCAAAGTATCCCTTTCCCGAAGATAAAAAATATTTTCAACGATTTCTGGGAATGATAGGGTTCTATAGGAAGTTCTGCAAGAACTTTCCAAACATTGTGGCACCCCTAACCTCTCTAATCAGTAATAAATATGTACTCTCTTGGTCCTCTAGTTGTCAAGAGGCCTTCTAAAAAAGAAGAGTCACTTATTCGCTGTTCCAGATTACACAAAGTCATTTTTCTTACAGAATGATGCCTGTGAGGCTGGAATGGGAGCAGTGTTACTTCAAGCCACTTGTGAGTCCTTCATCCAACTGCCTATTTCTCGACCAAGTTAAAGTTCTATTAGCGAGCCTATTCCATCATCGAAAAGGAGGCCCAGGTGCTGGTCCTTGCTCTTGAACATTTTGATGTATTTGTATCCTCGTCGCAACACATGGTACAAATACTCAGCGACCACAACCCATTGACCTACCTCCGCTCCATGCGCTGAGCTGTGTTCCTGCAATCCTGCAATTTCTCCACCAGGCACAGCGCGGGGGAGGATAACGTTATCGCGGACTCTCTCTCCAGGTCTTGATTGTTAGATGTATTATCTTTCATTTATTGTGTGATAGATAGGGTAAATGGGTACCTAATTTTTTTTCCCTTATGGTCAAATGGTAAATCATTTAAGTGATAAATAAGGTCATAATTTTTTTTTTTTGGATGAAGGAGACTCACAAATGTCTTGGGTTTACGCTAGGCCTACTGTCTGCTGTCTCACTCTAGGGTTAGTGCTTGACATTAAATTCCCTCAGCGTTGTGAATTGTCTGTTGGGTTGGATGGTTGAGAGGAATGGCAGCCCTATTAGTTATTATGTTTTTTTGCCATGGTGGCACTACCCATTGATGGATACCTAGTCCCGGCTATTAGAGCCCATTAGGGGTGGGGTGTGTGACATGCAAAGAGTACGTTACAATTTATTCAATGTTCTCCTCACTCCCATGTAGGAATGCCCTCTCGACCAATACACCATCATTTAAGAGTATTGCAGTCTGGGCCCCACTGATATTCTAATTGCTGGTTCATCAGCCAATCATGAGAAAGTCCGCCAATTCTGTGATGGACGCCTTGCACTCGTGGAACAGAACAGGTAGGCTTCCTTCTACTCTGCTCGAAGACAGTTTTCACAGTGTCTCTTGCTTGTAATTTCCTTGTTGTAAATACTCCCTGTATATAATGTAAATTACTCGTGATGGATACATAGACTAAATAGTTATTCTCTTCTGTTTTATGCTTTGTCCCTTCACTGCTAGTTAAATATCTTGCTGACTCGTTTATGAACAGGTGTACAGGCCCACAAGACTTCACCTGTAAATCTCACACTCAAAAATATTTTTTCTCGATCACCGAGAAATTGTATCCAAACAGATTCAATGTCCATCGCATCCATTATTATATATTGTCTAATGCAACAGTTTAAATTATTTTGTATATACATCGCCACTCCTCCACCCCACCTATTGACCCTATCGGTGTGGAATAATTTATAACTTTGAATATGGTATTCAAAAAGCATCTCTCTCTCAGGTTGAACCAGGTCTAATGTAAATGGTTTTGAAAACAGACTGTTTTCTAAGTCATTTACATCACATGTGTCAGAGACAACAACATCTGGATACAGGGTGTCAAGTCTTGCTGAACCTATAAGCATGACCTACTTACACTAGTGGGTTTTTTCACAGGTGACTTCCCCTCCTCCTGCTCCATCTCGCCTGTCTGCAGAATGTAAGTCACTTCTCTGCACATATGCTGTACTTTTCTCAAGACTAATGTACTGAACTCATCTTCCACCATTCTTCTCTGTAATGAACTGAAGAAGCCACTGGTTGTCAAAACGTTCCTGCAGTAAACCTTCGCAAATGATCCAGAAGTGTCTCATTCTTGAATCAGGTCCCTGTTTCACCAGTAATATCTATGCTAATCCATTTAATTTTTTTACGCTCCTACCGTTAACATAGTAAACCTTAAGGGAGTTAGTTACTCGCTGCCCTCTATTGTTTCTATTTTTTGTTGACCAATTCCATATCTTTCATTAGTAATTAAACGATGAAGAATGCCTTTTGAGCATATCCTTGAGGTGTCCTGGCAATTTTTGCTACTTTCATCCCTCGTGCTGCAACCTATGTGTTTCCAACACACCCCAATTATATTTTCTATCAGTTTAAAGTCCTAGACAACTCAGTAACGGCGCCCTCTGCAGTGTTGGCTAACGCTACCACCCCTGACTCAGAGAAATGTACCTCATCCATTGCAGACATATCACGTTTCATAGAAACTGTCTCAGTTTTAAATGAATGTGACTGCAAGTTCTTTGTAGTACTTTCTAGTCAGCAATTGCCCTAGACATCCATTCATTAGCCCATTCCTCTTCCAGGCAAAATGCTACAAATGATCGGGACCCCTCCCTTAGACCTAATTAGATCTTTGGCTATCCTGTACTTATCTAGTAGCTCCTGTCTGCTGCCCTTCCCAATATCGTTTCCATCAACTAACAATATTATCAGTGGTATTAAATACCGTAAGATGATGAATTAGACACATGTACGGCATCTGGTTATCTTTATTGATTACCTCACCTTCCACTGTTTTCTGTATATATTTCTATTATATCTATGTATTGTATTAATTAAGCCACTGGATGGCGAAACGTCTACAAGATACTCAGATGTTGCATATGTGTCTAATTCATCATCATTATCCAACCTGTCGACTATGTCACCAACACAAGGGAAACACACCTTCCCTCTTACCGTCTTATCTCTGTTACAGAAGAGGCACCGTCCATATATTTTGCCTTTGAGTCACCGACCACAAGGATATTCCTACCTTTGGTAGCAATGAAGATGGGTTGGACAAATATTTTTGTTCCTAGTTTTCATTATTTTTCATTATATTCTATTTTAAATACTATACAGTCTATAATAAAAAATATTTAATTTCTATTGTTTTAGGAGATACAATTTTATTAAATTAGTTTATAATATTGAAAATTGGCCTTCAGACACACCAGTGTTTAGAGTTTGATGCCCATCAGAAGATTTATTCTCTAATCAATAATTGGGAAGCAATTTTTTAATTATAAAATTTTCAAATCGAAGTTTACATAGGTCAGAGTGAATGCTAAGCTTCCTCTCACTACAACCCGCCAACAGTGAGTGACGGCGACTAGAAAAGGCATTCTCCAGCCGTGACGCCGACTAGAAAAGGCATTATCCAGCCGTGACGCCGACTAGAAAAGGCATTCTCCAGCCGTGACGGCGACTAGAAAAGGCATTCTCCAGACGTGACGCCGACTAGAAAAGGCATTCTCCAGTCGTGACGCCGACTAGAAAAGGCATTCACCAGCCGTGACGCCGACTAGAAAAGGCATTCTCCCGTGACTGACCCGATTTCAACGATTCCAAAGATTTTAACAAGTTTAGGAGAATTTCAAATTTGCACCAACTCCGGCTGAACTTATGTGGTATCATTATTTAACTGGATGTATCATAATATTTTGAATCCGATCAGAAGAAGCATTTTTCCCCATAACGGGTGGGTCGACCCGCGTCAGAGAGCTCAGAACTCCAGACCGTCGCGTAAGCCACTGGTCTGGAGTTCTGAGACTCTCTGACCGCGGGTTCGAACCCCACCCGTGGTATGTGGTTTGTTTGCAATCGTGTCATTACGATTTCGTGAGTCAAGCATTCTTTATTTATTGAATATAAATGTCACTATTAATTCAATAAAGCTGGTAAATTGTAACTGGTAAATTGGCCACTGTGTGCGGGCCGGGAAAGAAACATGGCTGGCACACCAGGCGGCCCAGTTTCTGAGGCAGTTGTGGCCGAGTGGTATAGAGCGTCACTTGTGGTGCCCAACAAGAACAAGACTCTTTAGTTCAGGTGAAAAACTGAAGTGGTAAAAATTTGAAGACGATCAGATGAGTCGAAGAATGAGACACTTGTGGGACATTTGGGAATCTTTACTGTGGAAACGTTTAGCCAGGCAGTGGTTTCTTCAGTCCAATACAAAGAAGAACTGTGGGAGATGAGGATGAGTTTCAGGTGGATGTGTTCAGTCTATTAATCTTGAGTAATGTATAGTATATAGTCCGTAGTGATTGACTGAACACATGAATTCCAGGCTGAGGGACTGATTACCTCAAACTCCTCATCTTCTACCTTCCTTCTCTGTACTGGACTGAAGAAGCCACTGGCTGGCACAACGTTTCCTCAATTAAGATTCCAAAATGTTGCACAAGTGACTCTCATTCTTCAACTTGTCGGATTTCTAAACCATTTACATCACATCAGAAGAGTCATTCTCCAGTTGTCCCACGGTTGTCCCATGGTTGTCCCACGGTTGTCCCACGGATTCCAGCCATTCCAACTTTTACTTTTAACGTGTATTTCATTATCCTCACAAATGTGCCCATACGCATATACATCCTGGCTGTAAGTTGCGTCACCAATTAAATACTGAAGCAGTCCAGAACAGATAAACAAAAATTTATTTAATGCGATTAAACGGGAATAAAAACTTCCACAGTATTTTACAAAAAAATAGACAAATCTGCCCTACACACTTGAATTTCCCTATCCTCCCTCAGTGAATTATGCGACATCTTTATTAAACGTTTGAAGGTCCTCTACTGAGGGTTTGGGAAGTTACTGGGAATGTGTTTAACAACACTGGTCATAGGGCACATGCGCGTGCTAATTGTTCCACGAATCTTTCCCCATTTACCACACACAAGCGTTACAGTTCTGAAGCCAATCAGATGAGACGTTCTTTAGTTATGAGCAAAAATAAATATGAAAAGTTGGAGGAATAGTAAAAAGAATTAAATAAAATCAGGCAACTTCTTAAAGGTCCGTCCTACGAGAATACCTGATTTCCAGTTCTAAGTCTCTCTCTCCTTTTCTTATGACTAACTTACATAAGTCACTCTCTCGTTTTTCTTTGCCCAAAGACAAAAACTTTACAGTGACCTGAGTCTGTAACTTCGTTCCTCTGCTCTGAGACACTATCTCTCTCTCTCTCTCTCTCTCTCTCTCTCTCTCTCTCTCTCTCTCTCTCTCTCTCTCTCTCTCTCTCTCTCTCTCTCTCTCTCTCTCTCTCTCTCTCTCTCTCTCTCTCTCTCTCTCTCTTTATCTCTCTCTCTCTCCCATTACATCTCGTTGCATTTCCAGTAATTTATTCTTTACAGAAAACAGAGAGACGAAATTTATTTCGCATAATTACTGGCAGAATTTTGATCTGATGTTCATGTTTATTTGTTATTTAATGTTTCTAGATAGAGGCTTCAAAGTGAAGCCAACAAAACAGTGGCAAAGAATCAAGAATAAAGAATCACTATACCGTGACAGTATGCAAATAACCCACATAATGATGCTTCAGTGGACCGTTGTCCAGGACGGGTCTAAATGTCCTCATCAATTTCTTCTCCTAAGTGCGGATTATGTAGACTGGTGACAACTTATCTTATTCTGGTTATGAGTTATCTTAATTCATAAATTATCTTTAGTTATGGGTTCTCATTTACTTATTTCTGTTAGAGTTAACTCTGGTAATAAGTTATCTTTGATGTCGAGTTGTCTTGAGTCAAGCTTTATCCATAGTCATGAATTATTTTTAATAATAAGCAATCTTTGGTCATGAGCTATCTTTAGAATGAGTTATCTTTGCTCAAAATCTCATGTTAATTCACAAAACAATGATCGAATTTGACTGATTTTCTGTAATCTCCTGGCTCGAATCTCATCCCCCATTTAAATATATTCACTTGACAATACATAGTGAATCAGACACAGAAATGGGAGACTCTCTATTTACTTACCTTTATTGTCTGTCTTGCAGAACTTTTAGTTTTTCTTTTCATTAAATGTATTAATCGCTTGCAGCGAGCGTATGAATAAATGTATTGAAATGTGATAAGTAGCTTCAGGCAGTCCACGAGTGTTTTTCTACATTTGAAGAATAAAATTCGCAGTACCGTGGCTCGCACATTCCCAAGTCATATTTAACAGCAGGTGTTATTTACAAATGAACACGATCACTTTCCAAATGCATCTTGGTACTTTATGCTAAAAAAAACTTTTCCACTGTTCTAAGAATCATGATCGCCAACATCTTGGATTCCCAACAGTTGCACAACCCAGGGTAACGTGGGTTTAGAGCAGGTCACTCCTGCCTCTCACAACTACTGGACCACTATGACGTGGTCTTGGATGGTCACTCCTGCCTCTCACAACTACTGGACCACTATGACGTGGTCTTGGATGGTCACTCCTGCCTCTCACAACTACTGGACCACTATGACGTGGACTTGGATGGTCACTCCTGCCTCTCACAACTACTGGACCACTATGACGTGGTCTTGGATGGTCACTCCTGCCTCTCACAACTACTGGACCAATATGACGTGGTCTTGGATGGTCACTCCTGCCTCTCACAACTACTGGACCACTATGACGTGGTCTTGGATGGTCACTCCTGCCCTCACAACTACTGGACCACTATGACGTAGTCTTGGATGGTCACTCCTGCCTCTCACAACTACTGGACCACTATGACGTGGTCTTGGATGGTCACTCCTGCCTCTCACAACTACTGGACCACTATGACGTGGTCTTGGATGGTCACTCCTGCCTCTCACAACTACTGGACCACTATGACGTGGTCTTGGATGGTCACTCCTGCCTCTCACAACTACTGGACCACTATGACGGGTCTTGGATGGTCACTCCTGCCTCTCACAACTACTGGACCACTATGACGTGGTCTTGGATGGTCACTCCTGCCTCTCACAACTACTGGACCACTATGACGTGGTCTTGGGTGGTCACTCCTGCCTCTCACAACTACTGGGCCAATATGACGTGGTCTTGGATGGTCACTCCTGCCTTCACAACTACTGGACCACTATGACGTGGTCTTGGATGGTCACTCCTGCCTCTCACAACTACTGGACCACTATGACGTAGTCTTGGATGGTCACTCCTGCCTCTCACAACTACTGGGCCACTATGACGTGGTCTTGGATGGTCACTCCTGCCTCTCACAACTACTGGACCACTATGACGTGGTCTTGGATGGTCACTCCTGCCTCTCACAACTACTGGACCACTATGACGTGGTCTTGGATGGTCACTCCTGCCTCTCACAACTACTGGACCACTATGACGTGGTCTTGGATGGTCACTCCTGCCTCTCACAACTACTGGACCACTATGACGTGGTCTTGGATGGTCACTCCTGCCTCTCACAACTACTGGACCACTATGAAGTAGTCTTGGATGGTCACTCCTGCCTCTCACAACTACTGGACCACTATGACGTGGTCTTGGATGGTCACTCCTGCCTCTCACAACTACTGGACCACTATGAAGTAGTCTTGGATGGTCACTCCTGCCTCTCACAACTACTGGACCACTATGACGTGGTCTTGGATGGTCACTCCTGCCTCTCACAACTACTGGACCACTATGAAGTAGTCTTGGATGGTCACTCCTGCCTCTCACAACTACTGGACCACTATGACGTGGTCTTGGACGCACTGAAGGACAAACAGAATGCAAATGTAGTACACACAAACTTTGCAAAAGTTTTTGACAAGAGCGATCATGGTGTAATAGCACACAAAACGAGTGCTAAACGAAAAACTAGAAAAGTGGGCAGATGGATCTTCAACTTTCTAACCAACAGAATAAACACAAAGAGTAATGGTAACGATAGTATGTTGGTGGTTGCCACAGTGAAAAGCTCTGTTCCATAATGTACAGTACTCGCCCCCATCCTGTTCCTCATCTTCATATCAGACATAGACAGAGAAGTGAGCCATAACACCGTGTTTACTTTTGCAGAGGAAACTATAATATGCATGAGAGTGTCATCTACTGAGGACTCAGAAAACTATCTATGCGGATATAAACCAAGTTTTCCAATGGACCACGGAACAGTATGTTGTACAGTGATGATAAATGTTCAGCTACTCCTTTATGGAAAACTTGAGGAAATAAAAGCTAGAACGGAGTATATTACAAACTCTAACCACACAATAGGGCGAAAAACTAATGTTAATGTCAGAGGATTTCACCTTCAAGGATCACACTGATGTCACTATCACATTTGCGAGGAAAATGACAGGATGGATAAAGAGAACTTACAAAACAAGGTATTCCATGCCAGTGATGATTCTCTTTTAGTTATTTCTTCTCTCTAGGCTGGAATACTCTTGTACAGTAACAGTCCCATTCAAGGCAGGAAATCCTTCCCTGCACATATTAGTTCAGTGAATGACCATAATTACTGGGAACGTTTAAAGTCCATTTACCAGTACTTCCTGGAATGCAGGTGAGAGAGGTACGTCATAATCTACACATCAAAAATCCTAGAGTTACTGGTCTCAAATCTGCACACACAAATCACTCCCTACAAAAGCAGAAAATTAAGCAGACGGTGCAATGAAAAGCAGAGTTACCATGAGTACACTAAGAGAAAACATAATAAGTGCCTGGGCCCCAAGACTGCTCAACAGCCTCTCACTATGCATAAAGGGAATTACCAATAAACCCGTGGCTTTCTTCAGAGGAAACTGAACAGATACATAAAATCAGTGCCCAGTCAGGCGGGTTGTGGTTCGTACTTTGGATTGCGTGTAGTCAACAATAACAGCCTGGATGATCAGGACCTGGTCCACCGGGAGGTCTGGTTGTGGACCGGGCCAGGGGGGGCGTTAACCCCCAGAGTCGCCTCTTCTTACCTTCGTCACTTCAAGTGTCGATGGATAAAAACTAAATTACATTTATAAATTCTACTGACCATTAGTCTGCAGTTTCAACCTCATAGGTTGTCCAGTTTATATATTTAAAGGTAAATCTCCAATTTCAAAGAACATTTTGAATTTTTCCTTACCTTCCATATAATTTTTTATTTTCATGTTCAATTATCTTTGTGTGTGTGGGTGTGTTTAGTTACCATTTTTGTCCTAGGCACATGTCAATTAGACACTAGGCCTGTTGTATATATTGTGTGTGTGTGTATGTGTATGTAAGGAAACATTGAAATGTTTCTGCCCCACTGAATTGAACCGGCCCCTCCGTGCGTCAGCAAGAGCTTTACCCACTAGCCACCGGTGTATGTGTGTGTGTCCACCTAATTGTGGTTGCAGGGGTCGATACTCAGCTCCTGGCCCCGCCTCTTCGTTGTCCGCTACTGGGTCTCTGCTCTCCCTGCTCCATGAGCTTTATCATACCTCGTCTTAAAACTATGTATGGTTCCTGCCTCCACTATATCTTTCTAGACTATTCCACTTCCTGACTACTCTGTGGCTGAAGAAATGCTTCCTAACATCCCTTTGACTCATCTGAGTCTTCAGCTTCCAGTTGTGTCCCCTTGTTTCTGTGTTCCCTCTCTGGAACATCCTGTCCCTGTCTACCTTGTCGATTCCCCGCAGTATTTGTATGTCGTTATCATGTCTCCTCTGACCCTTCTTTCCTACAGTGTTGTTAGTCCTATTTCCCTCAACCTTTCTTCATAGGACAGACCCCTGAGTTGTGGAACTAGCCTTGTCGCAAACCTTTGCACTTTCTCTAGTTTCTTTACGTGCTTGACCAGGTGTGGGTTCCAGACTGGTGCTGCATATTCTAGTATGGGCCTGACGTACACGGTGTACAGTGTCTTGAACGATTCCTTGTTTAGGTAACGGAACGCTAATCTTAGGTTTGCCAGTCGCCCATATGCTGCCGCAGTTATCTGGTTGATGTGTGCCTCCGGAGACGTACTTGGCGTTATACTCACCCCAAGGTCTTTCTCCTTTGCCGAGGTTTGTAGCCCTTGTCCACCTAGCCTGTACTCTGTCAGCGGTCTTCTTTGTCCTTCTCCGATCTTCATGACTTTGCATTTGGTGGGATTGAATTCGAGAAGCCAGTTGCTAGACCAGAGTCAAGCTTGTCCAGGTCTGTTTGAAGTCCTGCTTGGTCCTCTTCCGATGTGATTCTCCTCATTAATTTCACATCATCTGCGAACAGAGACACTTCTGAGTCTATCCCATCCGTCATGTCGTTTACATATACCAAGAATAACACTGGTCCTAGGACTGACCCTGCGGTACGCCGCTCGTCACAGGCGCCCACTGTGATACCTCATCACGCACCATGACCCGTTGTTGCCTCCCTGTGAGGTATTCCCTGATCCATTCCAGTGCCCTTCCTGTTATACATGCTTGTTCTTCCAACTTTTTACTAATCTCATGTGAGGAACTGTGTCGAAGGCCTTCCTGCAGTCCAGGAAAATGCAATCAACCCACCCTTCTCTCTCTTGCCTTACCTCTGTTACTTTATCATAGAACTCTAGGAGGTTTGTTACACAGGATTTGCCTTCCCGGAATCCGTGCTGTCTGGTGTTTATTATCCTGTTCAGCTCGAGGTGCTCCACCATTCTTTTCCTGATGATTTTCTCCAGGACTGCACACTATACATGTAAGTGACACCGGTCTATAGTTTAGTGCCTCTTTTCTGTCTCCTTTTAAAGATGGGGACTACATTGGCCTTCTTCCATACCTCAGGTATCTGCCCATTTTCAAGGGATGTGTTGAATATTATGGTAAGTGGCACACTCAGTACCTCAGCTCCTTCCCGAAGAACCCACGGGAGATATTGTCCGGACTCCATCACCTTTGAGGTATCAAGGTCACTGAGTAACTGCTTCACCTCCTCCTCAGTTGTGTGTATGCCCTCTAGCACTTCATACATCCCTTGTTGGTGATGCACCCCATCCTGTCTACCCAGCTGCCTTCCTTCCTCCACTGTGAATACTTCCTTAAACCTCAAGTTGAGCTCCTCACATACCTCTTGATCATTACTTGTGAGTTCCCCATCTTTCTCCTCAGCCTTATCACCTGGTCTTTAACTGTTGTTTTCCTTCTGATGTGACTGTACATGAGCTTCGGGTCGGACTTAACTTTGATGCTATGTCGTTTCGTACTGTTTCTGGGCTTCCCTCCATACCTGTGCATACTGTTTCTAGCTCTTCTACTACTCTCTTTGTTTACTTGGGTTCTTTGCCTCTGTACCTTTTCCATTCTCTGACACTCTGAGTCTTTGCCTCCCTGCACCTTTTGGGAAAACCAGGGCTCTTTCTGGCCTTCCCCTTTAATCTTTTTCCTCTGGGTATAAACCGTTCCCTGCCTCATTGCACTTTGACCCTACGTGTGTGTGTGTGTCTATGTGTGTGTGTGTGTATGTTTGTGTGTGTGTGTGCTTACTTATTTGTACTTACCTATTTGTCGTTACCGGGGTCAGTTCATAGCTCCTGGCTCCGCCTCTTCGCTAGTCGCTACTAGGTGCATCCTCTGCCTGCTCCATGAGTTTTATCGAATCTCTTCTTAAAGCTATGTATGGATCCTGCCTCCACTACATCACTTCCCAAGCTATTCCACTTCCTGACAACTCTGTGACTGAAGAAATACTTCCTAACATCCCTGTGATTCATCTGAGTCTTCAACTTCCAACTGTGTCCCTTTGTTGCTGTGTCCCATCTCTGGAACATTCTGTCTCTGTCCACCTTGTCCATTCCCCTCAGTATTTTATATGTTGTTATCATATCCCCCCTATCTCTCTTGTCCTCCAGTTTTGTCAGGTCGATTTCCCTTAACTTCTCGTAGGACATGCCCCTTAGTTCCGGGACTAGTCTTGTTGCAAACCTTTGCACTTTCTCTATTTTCCTTACGTGCTTGGATAGGTGTGGGTTCCAAACTATTGCTGCATACTCCAATATAGGCCTAACGTACACAGTGTACAGTGTTCTGAATGATTCCTTAATTAGATGTCGGAATGCTGTTCTTAGGTTTGCTAGGCCCCCATATGCTGCAGCAGTTATTTGGTTGATGTGCGCCTCAGATGTGCCCGGTGTTATACTCACCCCCAAGATCCTTTTCCTTGAGTGAGGTTTGTAGTCTCTGGCCCCCTAGACTGTACTCCGTCTGCGGTCTTCTTTGTGCTTTCCCAATCTTCATGACTTTGCACTTGGTGGGGTTGAACTCCAGGAGCCAGTTTCTGGACCAGGCCTGGAGCCTGTCCAGATCTCTTTGTAGTTCTGCCTGGTCCTCGTCCGATTGAATTCTTCTCATCCTCACATCATCTGCAAACAGGAACACCTTTGAATCTATTCCTTCTGTCATGTCGTTCACAAATACCAGGAACAGCACCGGTCCTAGGACTGACCCCCGTGGAACCCCGCTCGTCACCGGCGCCCACTCTAACACCTCGCCACGTACCATGACTCTCTGTTGTCTTCCTGACAGGTATTCCTTGATCCTTTGGAGTACCTTTCCTGTTATCCCTGCCTGGTCCTCCAGCTTTTGCACTAATTTCTTGTATGGAACTGTGTCAAACGCCTTCTTACAGTCCACGAAAAGGCAATTTACCCACCCATCTCTCTCTTGTCTTACTGCTGTCACCCTGTCATAGAACTCCAGGTTTGTGACACAGGATTTCCCGTCCCTGAAACCATGCTGGCTGTCGTTGATAAGCTCATTCCTTTCTAGGTGCTCCTCCACTCTTCTCCTCATAATCTTCTCCATGACTTTGCATACATGTACTCACCTAGTTGTGGTTGCAGGGGTCGAGTCATAGCTCCTGTGTGTGTGTGTGTGTGTGTGTGTGTGTGTGTGTGTGTGTGTGAAATTACATAATATAATAATAGGAATATTTGAGTGGTAGGGTCGTACATTAGGTGGTTGGGTGGGACGGTGTTTGGGTGGGTGGGTTTGTGGGACGGTGTTTGGGTGGTGGGTTTGTGGGGCGGAGCATTTTGTGACGGTAGATTTTAGGACGGTGGTTGGGTGGGTGGGACGATGGATGGGTCGGACGGTGATTGGGTGGGTGGGACGGTGGGTTTGACGGTAGGGGGTTGGGTGGGTTGGTGGGACGGGGGTTCGGTGGCACGGAGGGTTTGTGGGACGGTGAATGGGTGGAACGGTGGATGGATGGGATTGTGGTTGGGTGGAACGGTGGGTGGGTGAGTGGGTGGGTTGGACGGTGGGTGGATGGGAGTGTGGGTGGCTCTAGGAGATGCCGCTCCACACAAGACCCTGAACTACCTAAGGCTCCTAATTGCAGTGATCACTGCTCCAGCCAAGTACCAATTAAGGTAAGATCACGTTGCCATTCCTGAAGGTTTTCTAGCACACAGCTGTTATCAGTGTCGTGCGGCTCTTTCTGTGTGACCCTTGAGGTTGCGGCTTCAGTTTCCATACTCCTTGACTCAGGCGAGGAATTCTTCAGGATTCTGGGAGAGTCCTTCAAAAAGACCATGGAGGAAGGGGAAGAATTTCACATCCCACTCTGATAGCATGAGTGGTACTCCTGTGTAACTGAACGCTTCCTGGTTATTCTCGCATACTTCGTTGACAGATGTGTGTGGCAGTTTAGGGTTAAGATAAGATTTCGCTCGAATTTTTAACCCCGGAGGGTTATCCACCCAGGATAACTCAAGAAAGGCAGTGCGTATCGAGGAAATATTTATTTCCAATGGGGTCCTCAATCTAGTTTCCCCAGGATGAGACCCCCACCAGTCGACTAACACCCAGGTACCTACTTGCTTGCTAGGTGAAAGGGACAACAGGATTATGGAAACACTCTCATGTTTCCACCCTTGCCAGGAATCAAACCACGGACACTCAGCGTGTGAAGTGAGAGCTTTGCCTACCAGGCCACGAGCCAGGTGGTATAGGGCTACATATGAATCTAGCTGACACCGTCTGAAGTCCCTTTGAAACGCAGGTGAGAAAGATACATTATAATTTATACCTGGAAAATCCTAGAGGGACTAGTCCCAAATCTGCACACAGATACCACTTCCTACGAAAGCTAAAGACTCAGCAGAGGTGAAAAGCAGAGGCGCCGTGAGATAGGACTTAAATTTTAAATGAGTTTTTGATAACTGATAAATTTTACCTATTGGGCACGACATATATATATATATATATATATATATATATATATATATATATATATATATATATTCTGGCAGGAAGACGTTTGAGCGAGGAGGTATATCCTTTGGTCGTATATCTGGAACTGGGTCATTATGAGGAACACATCAAGCTATGATGGCCATTATCAAGTACGTTAAAGCAAAAGAAATTGTTGGCTGATATGGCCATAATATTTTTTTGTGCGCATTTTCAGACATTTGTGCCTATTTATGGAATCACTTTCACGATAAAAATATATACTGCCACGCTCAGGCGAACACCAGTTACACACCTACTAACTTTTACACTTATTTAGTAACATTAATGCAGACTTATTAATGTAGATATCACTAAAGTGGATGCAGACTCATAAAAGTGGATATAGACTCATAAAAGTGGATATAGACTCATAAAAGTGGATATAGACTCATAAAAGTGGATATAGACTCATAAAAGTGGATATAGACTCATAAAAGTGGATATAGACTCATAAAAGTGGATATAGACTCATAAAAGTGGATATAGACCCCTAATGTGGATTCAGTCTCAATAGCTGAATATAGAACAACAAACCTGAATACAGATTCACAAAGTAGATACCCACTGAAGTGGATACAAACTCATCAAAGTGGATTCAGTCTCACTACTAACCACTCTCACTACTCACTACTAACATGGATACAGATTCACAATCACTAACGTGGATGTGGAAGATTTGGATAATTTTCCTATGATTTAAAAGTATAAGTGGTAGAGATAAAAATGTTTATATAATAATGGAGGTGTGTAATGTTAGTGGGACTTTAAAAAGGTGATAAGTCACAGGGAACCAACATATTTCCTGTAATTTCCTTTTACAATGATAAGTTACTTACGTAAAGTGAAATTATTGTAATATTGAAGGAAATAATATTCTGATAAGGTAAATCTATTGCTTCCAGAAATATCACTAAATTCAAATAAATATATGAGTGCAAGATAGGAGTTGAGAGGAGCGAAGAGAGTACATGGTACATGATGTTTGCGTCGTGTGTTACTCAGGGAGGAACACACGACGCAGTGACCTCACTCACGAAACACACACACATCAACACTCACACGCATAAATACACTTGCACAGACTTGCATAACCATACCCACATACACATGCATTCAGCTGAGGAGGAGGTGAAGCTGCTACGTGAACTTGATACCTCAAAAGGTGTGAGACCGGACTTCTGTCCGTCGGTCCTTAGAGAGGAGCAGAGACGCTGTGTGACACTAACAAAAATCTTCAACACATCTATTGAAACTGGGCAACTACCTGAGGTATGGAAGACGGCAAATGTAGACCCAGTTTCTAAGACAGGAGACAGACATGAGGCATTAATCTCCAGACCAGTGTCACTCAGGTGTACATTATACAAAGTCATGGAGAAGATTACCAGGAGGAGATTGGTGGAGCACGGTTTCAGGGAAGGGAAACCCTGTGTCACAAACCTACTGGAGTTTTATGACAAGGTAACTGAAGTAAGACATGAGAGAGAAAGGTGGGTAGATTTCTTTCTTGGACTGCAAGAAGGCCTTCGACACAGTTCCTACAAGAGATTAGTTCAAAAACTAGAGGATCAGGCATGCATAACAGAAAGGGCACTGCAAGGGATCAGAATACCTGACAGGGAGGCAACAACGAGTCATGGTACGTGATGAGGTGACAGAGTGGGCATCTGTGATGAGCGGGGTTCCACAGGGGTCAGTCCTAGGACCAGTGCTGTTTTTGGTATAAGTGAATGACATGACGGAAGGGATATACTCAGAAGTATCCCTGTTTGCAGATGATGTGAAGTGAATGAGGACAATTAAATCGGACGAGGATCATGCAAGACTAAAATGGACCTTTACGGGCTGCAAGCCTGGTCCAGAAACTAGACCCTGGAGTTTAACCCTACCAAATGCAAAGTCATAAAGATTGGAGAAGGACAAAGAAGACCGCAGAGTATATGCAAGGTGGCCAAAACTGCAAACCTGACTCAAAGAAAAGGATCTCGGTGTGAGTATAATACCGAGCACATCTCCTGAGGCGCACATCAACCAGATAACTGGTGCAGCATAAGGGCGCCTGGCAAACCTGAGAATAGCATTCCGACACTTCAGGAAGGAATCGTTCAAGACTCTGTACACCGTTTACGTCAGGCCCATGTTAGAGTATGCAGCACCGATTTGGAACCCACACCTGGTCAAGCACGTCAGGAAATTAGAGAAAGTGCAAAGGTTTGCAACAAGACTAGTCCCGAAGCTTAGGGAAATGTTCTACAAAGAAAGGTTAAGGGAAATCGGTCTGAAAATACTGAAGGACTGGAGGATCAGGGATACAAAATACTGCGAGTAATTGACAAGGTGGACAGAGACAGGATGTTCCAGAGATGGGACACAGAAACAAGGGGTCACAATTGGAAGTTGAAGACTCAGATGAGTCAAAGGGATGTCAAGAAATATCTTTTCAGTCATAGAGTTGTTAGGAAGTGGAATAGTCTAGAAAGTGACGTATTGGAGGCAGAATCCATACATAACTTTAAGAAGTATGATAAAGCTCATGAAGCAAGGAGAGCGTGGACCTAGTAGCGATTAGTGAAGAGGCGGGGCCAGGAGTTATGAATCGACCCCTGCAACCACAAATAGGTGAGTACATATACGCACGCACGAACACGCGAGCGCACACACACACACACACACACACACACACACACACACACAACACACACACACACACACACAGGAGCTGAGTCTCGACCTGCAACCAAATAGTGAGTACACACACACACACAGAAGAAGTGAAGAGGTTGCTGAGCGAGCTATATACCTCAAAGGCGATGGGGCCAGATAGCATCTCTCCATGGGTCCTGAGAGAGGGAGCAGAGGCGCTATGATAAGATAAGATAAGATTTCTTCTGATTTTTAACCCCGGAGAGTTAGTCACCCAGGAAAACCCAAGGAAGTCAGTGCGTCATCGAGGACTGTCTGTCTTATTTCCATTGGTGTCCTCAATCTTGTCCCCCAGGATGCGACCCACACCAGGTACCTATTTACTGCTAGGTGAACATGACAACAGGTGTAAGGAAACACGTCGAAATGTTTCCACCCGCCGGGAATCGAACCCGGACCCTCCGTGTGTGAAGCGAGAGCTTTAGCCACCAGGATACCGGGCCACTGGTATGAAAGACAGTAAATGTAGAACAAATTTTAAAAAAAGGAGACAGACACGAATCATTAAACTACAGACCTGAGTCACTGACATGTATAGTATACAGTCATGGAGAAGATTATCATAATTTACATAAATGACCTTGATGAAGGAATTGCAAGTGACATGAGTAAATTTGCTGATGATACAAAAATAGGCCGTATGATTCATTCTGAGGAGGATACCAGTGAACTCCAGGAGGATTTGGACAAATTAATGTCTTGGTCTGAAAAGTGGCAGGTGAAGTTCAATGTGGACAAGTGTAAGGTACTAGTCCTTGGTAATGAAAATATCCCTCGAATTTATAAACTAGGTGAAGTAGAGCTTGATCATACAGAATGTGAAAAAGACTTTGGAGTCATGGTAAGCAGGAATCTAAAGCCAAGACAACAGTGCCTAAGTGTGCGCAATAAGGCTAACAGATTACTAGGATTTATTTCAAGAAGTATAAACAACAGAAGTCCAAAAGTTATTTTACAGCTCTATACATCACTAGTGAGACCTCATTTGGATTATGCAGCTCAGTTTTGGTCTCCTTACTACAGGATGGATATAGATTCATTGGAGAACATACAAAGAAGAATGACTAAAATGATTTACAGTATAATAAATCTCCCGTATGAAGATAGACTTAGAGCGTTGAATCTCCACTCTCTGGAGAGACGTAGAATGAGGAAGATATCATCGAGGTGTACAAGTGGATGATGGGCATAAACAAAGGAGATATTAATAAAATACTGAGGATATCGAACCAAGTAAGAACCAGAAATAACGGATTTAAATTGGATAAATTTAGATTTAGAAAGGACATAGGCAAGTACTGGTTTTCGAACAGAGTTGTAGATGCGTGGAACAATCTTCCGAGTACTGTGATAGAGGCTAGGACCTTGGGTGGCTTTAAAAAGAGATTGGACAAATATATGAGTGGGAGGGGCTGGGTTTGATTGGTGTCGTGAGTACGGGAATAAATTCTTAGGTAGTGGTGGTTTTGATATGGACCTGCCTTGTATGGGCCAGTAGGCCTTCTGCAGTGTTCCTCCATTCTTATGTTCTTATGAGAAGAGTGGTGGAGCACCTAGAAAGGACTGAGCTTATTAACGACAACCAGCACGGTTTCAGGGTGACAGCAGAGAGACAAGAGAGAGAGGGGTAGGTAGACTGCATTTTCTTGGACTGTAAGAAAGCGTTTGACACGCAAGAGATTAGTGTAAAAGCTGGAGGACCAGTCAATGATAACAGGGAAGGCACTGCAATTGATCAGGGAATACCTGTCAGGAAGACAACAGCAAGTCATGGTACGTGGCGAGGTGTCAAAGTTGGCGTCTGTAACGAGCTGGGTTCCACAGGGGTCAGTCCTAGGACAGGTGCTGTTTCTGGTATTTGTGAACGACATAACAGAAGGAATAGACTCCAAAGTGTACCTGTTTCCAGTTGATGAGAAGAATTCAATCGGACGAGGACCAGGCAGAATTACAAAGGGATCTGGACAGGCTGCAAATCTGGTTCAGCAACTAGCTCCTGAGTTCAACCCCACTAAGTGCAAAGTCATGAAGTCAAGAAGACCTCAGACGGAGTACAGTCTAGGAGGCCAGAGACTACAAACCTCACTGGGGTGATTATAACACCGGGCACATCTCCTGAGGCGCACATCAACCAAATGACTGCTGCAGCATACGGGCGCCTAGCAAACCTAAGAACAGCATTCCGACAACTCAATAAGGAATCGTTCAGGACACTGTACACTGTGTACGTTAGGCCCATATTGGAGTATGCAGCGCCAGTTTGGAACCCTCACCTAGCCAAGTATGTAAGGAAACTAGAGAAAGTGCAAAGGATTGCAACAAGACTAGTCCCGGAGTTAAGGGGAATGTCCTACGAGGAGAGGTTAAGGGAAATCGACTTGACGACACTGGAAGACAGGAGAGATAGGGGGGATATGATAACGACATATAAAATACTGAGAGGAATTGACAAGGTGGACAGATACAGGATATTCCAGAGATGTGACACACCAACAAGGGGTCACAGTTGGAAGTTGAAGATTCAGATGAATCACAAGGATGTTAAAAAGTATTTATTCAGTCACAGTGTTGTCAGAAAGTGGAATAGTCTGGGAAAAGATGTAGTGGAGGCAGGATCCATACATAACTTTAGGAAGAGGTATGATAAAGTTCCTGGAGCAGTAAGAGTGACCCAGTAGCGACCAGTGAAGAGGCGGAGCAAGGTGAGCACACACACACACACACACAAACACATCCACACACATCAAACCTTCCACACACTCACATACCCATATACATACATACCCATACACACGCACACATGCACATACACGTAGGTACACATACGTGCACATGCGAATACACACAAATACGTGCACATTCGCACACTCAAATACATGTACATATGTACACACACTTCTAAACATCCAACAAACACAGCCATACACTATAAAACACCAACACACACACAACACACTCAATAATAGACCTAGTAGAGACCAGCGAATAGGCTGTACCAGGAGCTGTGAACTGATCCCTACAACCACATATAGATGAGTACATACACACACGTTCATGCACAACACACATGCTCTCACACACATATGCATACACTGCTGTCTATGCACAGAAAGGTCAGGGGTTGAAGGTCTTCCACCAGCTAGTTGTTATCCATGGAAGGTAGTGGATTCTAACCCGGAAGCCAGAGCAGCGCAGAAATGGGATCCCAAAAGCCAGACAAAGAGGAAAAGAAGAGGAGAAATTGGTCTGAGAAGAAAGGGAGCGCTAAATCCTGTAGGATTATCTAGCGCATGTGAGGGGGATGGAAGGTTTTCAGGCTCAGTTCAGGGACCCGGAGTACAGATCCAATTCCCTAGATCAAGAGCCCCTCACCAGCGTCACGGAACTTCCCTTGAGGGGTCAAATCAGATACAGAAATGAGGAGGGCATGAAAATGGAGGCAGGTGAGAGAGAGATAGGTCGATGATTATTCATGGTCTTCAGGAGGCTGAAGTGAGGACTTACTGCAGGTGGAGGAAAGGGAGGTTAATGATATCATCACCCTAATGGGTGGGGAGGATGTGTCCTAAGTGACGAATTTTCAAATAAATTTGAAGGTACTAAAGGGGGAAAAGTTACCCAGCCAAATTGACCCTCACGACAGTTAAGGTATAAGACAGCATCATGCAGTGGAAACCATTCTTAAGGGACACAGAAAAATATCGGTAGTTGGATGCAACAAGAGAGGGATGGAAGAAACTGAGCGAGAGGTCACAAAGATGCTGGAGGCAGGAAAGAAAGACAGGGCACACATCGACAAGCGTGGAAGCTCTGCCTCATGACGACCACCAAGCACAATCACCCACAGATTCCTGCCACTGAAGTACAATAGCCCAAAAGGACCATACTCCACACCCACAGTCCCCATTCCCCCAGGTCAAATACCTTCCTCACATCTGTCCTTCCCATACCCTCTAACCTACAACAACCCTTTCCCCTGACCCATAAGCAAGGATCAGGAATCTTTGAACCCACGAGTCAGAACTCAGTAATGGAAAAGAAGTTGAAGGCATGGTACACCTATGTAGGTGGAATAACAGATAAGAGTTAAGAGTGGAACGAACGAATCATGGAGGCATCCCCAGAGACAAAGCTTATGGAGATGATAACAGACACGATCTTTCCGACTAGCAATCAGTTTTGAGAAAACACTGAGGGAGCAGAGGAAGAGGAGTAACACTGCTTATCAAACCAGTGAAATTTTGAGATGGGAGGAATGGACAGAGGGGAAGCGGATGTCTACATAGTAGGCACACTGAAAATTGGGTGGTATTAGCAGCGATGTGTAACCCTCCACTAAACAGCAAGAGGCCAAGACAATAATATGATGAAAGCAATAGAACAATGGCGGATACACTAGCTGAGGTGGTCAGAAGGGCCCACATGAGCAGGGCAATGCTTATGGTCATGGGGGACTTTAACCAAAAGGAGACGGGCTGGAAGAACCTTTACATGGGTAACAATAAACATAGAGGGTTATGATGCTGGAGGTGGTAATGGAGAACTTATGCACCAATATTTTATGTATGCAACCAGAGAGAGAGATGATAAACCTGCAAGGCTGATCTTATATTCGGTCTGAGTATCTGACAAAAGGGATATTACATATGAAAGGCCCCTTGGCGAGAGCGATCACTGAGTGCTGAGTTTTGAATACCTTGTGGCATTAACAGTGGAGAGTGAAGAAGCACGAGAAGGAAGGGAGAAGCCAAACTTCAAAAGAAGGGATTACACAGGTATGATGCAATTCCTGTATGAGGGGAAAGTTGGAAAGAGAACCAAAGGGAAAGAAAGTGAATGAGATGATGTAGCCTGAATGCGTAGGGAGTCGGAGAAGGAGCAATTGAAAGACCAGAGTTGTAAAGAGGCCAAAGCCAAATGTGCTAGAGCACTAAAAAAGTATAGAAGGCAAAGAATTCAGGAAAATAAAAAACTGAGCTGAAGAACCAGAAACGAATATGTTTTGATTACAAAAGAGGCTCAATGGTAATTTGAGAATGACACTGAACTGAAAGCCTTTAAATCCTTAAGGTAAAGTAAAATAATGAATCCTTTGAACCCATTAAATATTGGAATATTTTTCCAAGGGGAAAAATAACCTCAGCTAAATGCCGATTTTTGAAGAGCGCGGTAAGTCCGCAATAAAACGGACTTAGTCCAGACTCTGGACCCAGAGAACATTATAAGGTGTTTGTGAGAGGCTCAGGCTTTTTTCCTGTCGAGAAATGCTATACACTCTATCTTAGTACCCAAGGATCATTGGCTGACTAGGTTGTTAATTAATGACGCCCACCTACTAGTATAACATGGTGGAGTACAAGACACTCTACATATGTCAAATACGTCAGTGCTACTGGATAAACCGGGACAGACAGTGTCCAAAGACAGCTGATGCGTTGAATGATATATCGGCATGATCACAAGCATACTAGACGCGACCCACATTTCCCTCATACACAGCTGATGACTCTCTGAAGTCACCAGAGTAGATCACCTCACAGGGAAAATGTTGCTATGGGACCGAGGTCACTGACACCGTGCATACCAGAATTACAGACAGTGTTTAGTGTCACTTGCATTCATCACTGCAGAGGAAGATCATTCACCCTACCTCTCCACACTTGAACACTTAACAGTTCTCGTAAAATAAAGGTCACTTTCCCTCACACCATTCACAAATAGCCACAAGTACAAGTTACTCGTTCTTCTGTATTATTAAAATAGGTGTATACTTTATACATTAAATAATAATTCATGGTGTTTCCAAGGATCTTCATGGCCCACAGTCCACTGACTAAAGAGGTAACTTTGCATTATCAGTCCTAGCTAAGTGAATATTATGGGATTTTAATGTAAACCAATGTCATGTAGTGTGCCTTCTCATGGAGTGGAACCTATTAGAACAACGAGATACCAGCTATATACCTGGTAACACGCACTGCCCTTTGTCTTATAGAAATTATCCTATATTAAATAAAGATGAGAAGGCAGATCTATGTAGAGGATTGACTAAATGATCTGATTAGGGTAACAGCCATCACATAGCCACATACCTATACACTTCTATTCCAGACAATTGTCAAACATATCAAGAAATTTGAGAAAGTGCAGAGGTTTACAAAAAGACTACTAGTCCCGGAGCTTAGGGATGTCTTATGAGGAGAGGTTAAGGGAACTCAACCTGTTGGCACTGGAGGACTAGGAAAGGGGAAAATATGATAACGACGTACAAAATATTCTGTCTAATTGACAGGGTGAACAGGGACAGAATGTTTCAGAATTGGAAACAGGAACAGAAGGACACAAGACTGAAAACTCAAATGAATCATAGGGATTTTGAGAAATATTTCTTTAGCCTTACAGTTGTCAGGAAGTGGAATTATCTGTAGAGAGAAGTGGTAGTGGCAGGATTCATACATAGCTTTAAGAAGGTGTACGATAAGACTCTTGAAGCCAGAAGAGAGTGGCCCTAGTAGCGACCAGAGAAGAGGCGGGGCCAGCAGCTGTGAAACGACCCCTGCAACCACCTACTAATTACCATGAGTACTCATTACCATACAAACCCACTGTGGATGCAAAAACCACTAACGATGACACTCGCCTGCTAACGTAGATGGTAATCCAGAGAAGTTAAAAATGCACAGATGCACTGTATTTAAGTGTATTTAAACTTAACAACGTGGATGCTGTCCCACTAATGTGAAGTAAGTCCTAACAACGTTAATTCAGATCCGCTAACGTGAATAAAGACCAACTAACGGGGATTCTGACTCACTATCGTGAGTACAAACCAAACAACATGGATACAGTAACGAAAAAGTTCTTCCTGTTATGCATATTTCTGAGTGAGTGTACGTATGACTGGTGTGGTTCATATGGAAGTGTGAAGCGATTGTTATAAATGAATGCAGACGCCAACGCCACCTACCTGCCTCTTGCCACACTACTTTTTGTATGGAGTACTAGGCATCGTCAGGAAGTCACTTAGCTAGCCAGCTCTCTGACGATCTTATTCATTAGTGCCTCTGTATATTACTCTTATTGTACCTCTTATTTTTGCAGCTGTTACCTATCTTGATTTGTGGAACTTTAGTTTTATCGTAACGTCAAACTATTTGTCTCACTCGTCAGCGAGACCAAGCGTGTTCACATTAGCTGCAGAATCTGTCAAAAAGTCGTGGGTTTATTGTACCCTACCTTCACCTTCATTGTTTGTGGAAAGGCTGCTATATATGTATGAGCCTGATTCATTCTGTGAGGTGTCTCTGTACCCACCATCCCTGAGACTCCCTTCAGCCGGGATCACCGCTTCATATCACGGTTTCCTTCAGCCTGTTTGTTCAACTACTCTATACCGTGTTAATTGCCGTCCATCTCTCATTAATGCAGTGTTTTTCAACCAGGGTTCTGCGGCACACTGGTGTGCCAGTGATAATGCCCAGGTGTGCCACAAGATTATCAGTAATTTTGCTCTAGCTTCATTGTCTTAAAATACCACAATTATATTTGAGTAGTATTTGTTGTATAATTAACTACTGCAAAAGAGTTGTTATATATTTTTGGAACAGATGTCATTAAATGATAAAATGTTATAGTATAATAGTAAATACATGATTACTACTAAGTCAAAGGACATTATAATGGGAAAATATATTTATATAATAGTCACCGTTTGCGAAGAAATGTCTGTCCAATATTCCGCCTAATATCTAAAGGATCTGCCAATCACAATCACAATTATCTTAATAAAAGAGATACAGAAGACAATTTTGTTTGTTTATTTTATTGTTCTCTACAATGTTTGTGTATCATATGTCTCACACTACAAGGCTTGTATATTTTATATTTTATTTGGGTTTTATGCGCTTGTATGTTTTCATTATTATTATTATTATTAACCATAATTGTTAAAGGGGTGGACCGGTAAGCCAGCGGAAGGCCTCAGTCAGATGACCAAAGGCTCCAGCTGCGGGTCATCATATAACTATGATCCGCGTTAAGAATCACTTGTCCTGTTTCCTGACAAACCTAACTAAACCTAATAGAAAATTGACTAAGAGTGCCACAGAATAAGATATGTGACTTAAAGGTGCCATCACTGAAAACAATTGAAAACCACTGTATTAATGGCTCTTGCCTCTCATAACACTGGTGTCTGTTTATAGTGTGTCTAGTGGTGACCTTCTTATATGTCTAGGAAAGAATTATTCAAGTAAACCTTTGATTACTGAGGACCATAACTTGTCTGGCTGCAGCATCACGAGTGGAATCACACCTGTTGCTACTCTTATACATCTGCTTATCTTAGTACTGATTTACCTTCTCATCTTTTTTATATTCCATTATTTTGATTTAATAATTATTACTTCATGTTTGTGTGTATATTACTAAGTAAATTTTATGAAGTTTGTATTCTTTAATTATGCACATTGTTTATATTTACTTGTTGATTATGTTTTTTCCATCTATAATTTTTATAAGAATTGTGAAGTTCTCTCCGAAATATTGAGGAGGATTCAGTCTTTAACAATTCACAGATGCTGACCCACTAACGTAGATACAGACCTAACAAGGTGTATATTGATCCACTCACGTGGATACAGCCTTAACAAATAGGATACATACTTGCTAAAGTGGATACAGAGTTATTAACATGGATATCGATGTATCAACGTGAATACTGATCGTCTAACTTAAATGCAGACAAAGTGGATAATTTCCCGCTAACGTGGACACAGATTAACAAAGTGGACACAGACCTAACAACGTGGATACAGACCCGTGACATATCACTTCTAACACACTCACACTAACGAACTCGCACTTCATCTTACACTCGTTCTAACACACTCACTCTAGTAACTGACACTAAGAGATAATGCTATTAGAGTCTATTATAATATAAGCTAGATGAATTACGGTCGCTACGCGAACCGAGAAAGTTATCTCCATATGCAACAATGTAAGTCCCTGGAAATAAATGGTATAAAATACCAACACAACGGAAAAATAATAAACACAAAATAAACACATAAGCAGTATAATGATAAAATGTTATAGTATAATAGTAAATACATGATTATATATATATATATTTATATAATAGGCACCGTTTGCGAGAGAATGTCTGTCCAATATTCCTCTTAATATCTAAAGGATCTGCCAATCACAATCACGATTACCTCAATAAAAGAGATACAGAAGACAATTTTGTTTGTTTATTTTATTGATCTCTACAATGTTAGTGTATCATATGTCTCACACTACCAGGCTTGTATATTTTATATTTTATTTGGGTTTTATGCGCTTGTATGTTTTCATTATTAATATTATTATTATTATTAACCATAATTTTTAAAGGGGTGGACCGGTAAGCCAGCGGAAGGCCTCGGTCATATGACCAAAGGCTCCAGCTGGGGATCACATTATATTGCTTACGTGTTTATTTTTCCAATGTAAGTCCCTGCGCTGCAGTGTACGTGATGAGACTAGTGAAGAGTGTGGCAGTGGATTATTAGCCATTAAGAATTGAAGGGAAGCAGAAGAGGATTTCATGAATGTGGTAAATTAGGATACAAAAAGTTTTTTTTTTTTTAAATCTTTCAAAGAGCTCAGACTGATTTTCTAAAATATACAAGCACATAAAGCTTGAGACCTATCAGAAGTATTATCAAGTTATCAACATGGAAGACTTGAAGTTAATCAGATACGACACTCAGAAATTATCGCGTGAAAAGTACTACGTATGTTTTTTTCCATTTTCTTCCAATAATAATTTTAGCGCTTAGTTTTGATTATAATAATAATAATAATTCCAATAATAATAATAATACTAACTGGGATAAAGACACTGGTAGCAGAGTATCCTTTTAATACTTCGTTTCGCCCAAGGCTGTGCTCTATCACTCCCAGCCTGGGACGAATTGTTCCATTAAATGGAACACAACTTCCAGTGTCTGTGTTTCCACTTGCCAGCTTCTGACACTGTATAACAATAAAAACAACTAGACGTATTTCGGTACCTAAGCGTATTTCATAACCCTGTACCTTAATGAATACGACTGGAATAGTTGAATATTAGCTCTGAATATTTGAAGAGTCAAAAGAACCATTCACATGTCATCATATGGAAACTAGTATCCAAATGTCTTCAATTCAAATGGTAAATTAGAATATGTACGGCCTAAATCTAATTGAAATCTCTCAAGGAGATGAAAGACACCAAGATCCTAAAATACACAAGCACATTAAGCCTGAAGCAGCTCAGAAGTTGCATTATTAAGTGACCAGCAAGGGTTGGAACTAATCAGATGTGATTCTCCAAAATTGTCGCACGAAATGGTGAATTTTAATTTTCCAGTTTCTTCCAAGAGTAAATTGGGAGTTTCTCAGTGCAAAGGCAATCTGAACTTTGCTCTGACTAACATTCGGTAAATAAGTAAATAAATAAGAAAGTAATTAAATAAGTTAGGTCAACGCTAGCATAATGTACATAATAATACAAATTTTTACCAATAGTCTGGAGAGCACGCATAAAAGAATAATATATTTATTTAACCATGGATAACCAAATAAAGTCAAACACCATGATATTCTTCAAAAGCCAATTTGATTAATAAACCTGGCACATGAAAACTTACACTAACTAACATCAAAAGATTGTTTACTTAAAAGGATAACACATCAGCACTAAGAGTTTAAAGCTGATCAGAAGAAGCATTTTCCAGTTATTAAACAAAACCATCAGAATTTGTGCCTACACAGCCTAAACCCATGAAATGTTCCATCTGTTTCATACGAACCATCTGTCATTAAAGATTAATTTGTTATATGAACAGACTGGAGTTGAATAGCGCATAAGGAATAGGAGACATTCAAATTCGATTTAAGCGAGGGAAAAATAAGTCCAGTTCCATGCATCAAGAGCCTCACACAATCAAGGCAAAAATAATGCAATAAAATAAAATACTTAACCATTTAGAGATTAAAGGTCGCAAAAGAGTATCCACATACACCATTAAATATGCTAACTTTCTTCCAAGTAGGATAAAGGAGTGTTGAAAATCTGAAGCCAATCAAAGGAGCCGTAGATTGTGCATAGAGAATACGCAGTTGATCATGATAAAGAATACGCAGTTGATCATGATAAAGAATACGCAGTTGATCATGATAAAGAATACGCAGTTGATCATGATAAAGAATACGCAGTTGATCATGATAAAGAATATGCAGTTGATCATGATAAAGAATACGCAGTTGATCATGATAAAGAATACGCAGTTGATCATGATAAAGAATACGCAGTTGACCATGATAAAGAATACGAAGTTGATCATGATAAAGAATACGCAGTTGACCATGATAAATAATACACAGTTGATCATGATAAAGAATACGCAGTTGACCATGATAAAGAATACGAAGTTGATCATGATAAAGAATACGCAGTTGACCATGATAAAGAATACGCAGTTGATCATGATAAAGAATACGCAGTTGACCATGATAAAGAATACGCAGTTGATTATGATAAAGAATACGCAGTTGATCATGATAAAGAATACGCAGTTGATCATGATAAAAATACGCAGTTGATCATGATAAAGAATACGCAGTTGATTATGATAAAGAATACGCAGTTGATCATGATAAACAATACGCAGTTGATCATGATAAAGAATATGCAGTTGATCATGATAAAGAATACGCAGTTGATCATGATAAAGAATACGCAGTTGATCATGATAAAGAATACGCAGTTGATCATGATAAAGAATACGCAGTTGATGATAATGATAACAGATATATGCAGTTGATATGATAAAGAATAGCAGTTGATCATGATAAAGAATAGCAGTTGATCATGATAAAGAATACGCAGTTGATTATGATAAAGAATATGCAGTTGATTATGATAAAGAATACGCAGTTGATCATGATAAAGAATACGCAGTTGATCAAGATAAAGAATATGCAGTTGATTATGATAAAGAATACGCAGTTGATCATGATAAAGAATATGCAGTTGATCATGATAAAGAATACGCAGTTGATCATGATAAAGAATACGCAGTTGATCATGATAAAGAATACGCAGTTGATATGATAAAGAATACGCAGTTGATCATGATAAAGAATATGCAGTTGATCATGATAAAGAATACGCAGTTGATTATGATAAAGAATACGCAGTTGACCATGATAAAGAATACGCAGTTGATCATGATAAAGAATATGCAGTTGATCATGATAAAGAATACGCAGTTGATATGATAAAGAATACGCAGTTGATCATGATAAAGAATACGCAGTTGATCATGATAAAGAATAGCAGTTGATCATGATAAAGAATAGCAGTTGATCATATAAAGAATATGCAGTTGATCATGATAAAGAATACGCAGTTGATCATGATAAAGAATACGCAGTTGATATGATAAAGAATACGCAGTTGATATGATAAAGAATACGCAGTTGATTATGATAAAGAATATGCAGTTGATCATGATAAAGAATACGCAGTTGATTATGATAAAGAATACGCAGTTGATAATGATAAAGAATACGCAGTTGATAATGATAAAGAATACGCAGTTGACCATGATAAAGAATATGCAGTTGATCATGATAAAGAATACGCAGTTGATTATGATAAAGAATACGCAGTTGATTATGATAAAGAATACGCAGTTGATCATGATAAAGAATATGCAGTTGATCATGATAAAAATAGCAGTTGATATGATAAAGAATACGCAGTTGATTATGATAAAGAATACGCAGTTGATCATGATAAAGAATATGCAGTTGATCATGATAAAGAATACGCAGTTGATTATGATAAAGAATACGCAGTTGATTATGATAAAGAATATGCAGTTGATTATGATAAAGAATACGCAGTTGATAATGATAAAGAATACGCAGTTGATTATGATAAAGAATACGCAGTTGATTATGATAAAGAATACGCAGTTGATCATGATAAAGAATATGCAGTTGATCATGATAAAGAATACGCAGTTGATTATGATAAAGAATACGCAGTTGATTATGATAAAGAATACGCAGTTGATCATGATAAAGAATACGATATTATTTGTTTGGATTTTAGTAAAGCTGTTGATAGAATACAACACAAAAGACTAATGCCAGTTCTGTGCCTCAATGCAAATGACTGGCATAGTGCAGAGTGTAGTATATGTTAAAAATATTGTTGAATATTTGCTTTGAATATTTGAAGGTAATCATTTTGAAATGTATATGCAAATTTCTTGAGCAGAAATAGTAATTTAAGGACATACACTGTCCAAATCTAATTTTGACCTTTCAGAGACATGTAAAAGATTACTATTCAAAAATTTAATTAGGATGGAACCCTTTCAGAAATTGCAATATCAAGTGATCATCGATCATGGTGTGTGACTTGCAAATATAAAATATTACCCTGGTAAAGAAAATGTAGCCCCAGATTTGCTAATTACAGCTTTATGTTGTTTGACCTTTTCTACATCTACTCTCACTGAAATTCATAATGGACTCTGCCATCCTGGAGTGACTCGACTTCTACACTTTGTGAAATCGAAGAAATTTCTCGTTCACATGAAAAACGTAAAATGGACGTTTTCATCTTGAAAAGTTTGTGCAGAACTGAAGCCTCGGTTCTATCTCCCTCCAGAAAGGACTCTCATCAAAGCTACTCAACTTATGGAACGCTCAGCATTAACTTTAAGGACCACGACGGTAAGCGTCTCGTAATCCTTATATGCTCAGAGGCGATGATAAGTACTCACGTTTCCCTTTTGCATTTCCATATCATAATATACACACAATGACTGTGATCAAAGCGATATTAGTTTTTGTGGAGAACCTTTCTATATCGAATCAGATGTGTACCTCCTTTATGTCTCTGGAGTTCAAAGTATACCTTCTCAAAAAAAAAAAAACATCGCAAGCCCTTTTACTCTGTAAGGAATGGGCTGGTGGAACGGTACAATGCCATTATATGGAAGAGGATATTAGTTTAGCACTGAAATTACATGGTCTAACAGAACAACATTTAGGTACTGGTGCTTCTAGACGTACTATAATTAATTAGACCATTTTTGTCTACTTCAACTAGTACAACCCCTCACTAGCACCTATATTTATTTAAACGACGTCCATCTCACAGAAGTTCGCTGTCTGGCCCAATGCTATTTCGACTCTTTGTTTGGTTTAACAAGAATGAACTTGTAGTATACCAGGTTTAACGTGTTGATAAAAATCCTATGTTTGCCAATATTAGGTATCGAGATGGACGCAAATCTACAGCATCTGTCTGTGATTTGGCACCGTGTCCAGCAGGTCTGGCATCTCCCATGAAGCAGAAGAATGTCGAGCCTGATAGCAAGAATCAGCTTTCTCCAATCCAGGACAATGTGGTAAGAATGATGGTTCTCTTCAGACACCCAGGATTCAGGATTGTGATATATCTTGAGAAATACCCATTGGAGTAATTTCACATTCTCCAGTAACAAGATGGTCTGTTCATGTATTAAAGTCTCCTGATCTTCATGCTTGGGACTAAGATCACATATGTTCATATGTGATAACAGAGATGATAGGTCTGTGTGGGTGGCGAGATGTCTTGAGGAGGACGTAGTTTCTCAGGGTCAGGCATTATGATACTCTTCCCTACACAGTAGCCAAGGACATTAATTGAGGTTGCAGATTTTGTGGATTTAGATCAATTAAGTGTCATATTCCTGTAAATTAATAAACTCTACAAACTTCCGATGTTCATCATGTTCATTTTTCATATGTTCGGCATCTGTGACATTATCAAAGTATGGGAAAGTATTATTAAAGTTTTCCTTTAAAAGTTGGTATACTGAAAAAGCAATGTCCTTCTTGTCAGGTTCTTTAATTGGTACTTGGTGATAGACACTTTACAAGTCGAACGTAGAAATACACTTTATGTTGAAAGATTATTGAGCATTTGGTGTATCTTCGGTAATGGATAAACATCCAGTTCTGGAATTAAAGCTGGTGAGAATGTACAAACTGAATTATGAGCTCTGGTTTATGTCCCCCGTAGTTGAGTGTCAAACTATTGTGTTGTTTCTGGAAATCTTGGCCCAAAAGAAAGTCACAACAGTGATCTTTCAAAACTCCAAGCTAGTAAATGGATACCATTGGCAACTGGGCCCCAAGGATACATTATAAACCTCTATGGGAGTTATATTTAATTCTTTCTTGATGGAGATACTCTCAGATTTAATCTTCTACCAGCCCCATTTTACTAATAAAACTATCAGAGCTACACGAGTCAATCAGGAAATCCAATTTGTGCCAATTTACTGTCACTTCAGAAGCTGTATAGATGAGACTCTGAGGAAGTGAAGCTGTTATTGCAAGAACAATAGAATTATACAAAGTAATAATACTCACCGATGCCCTTGCCGGCAGATATTAGTTAAATGTCTTCCTTCCTGAGATTATTGTAATTTCTCAAATGAAATAGTCCTCCAGAAATAACATTTCGTTTTGCAGCATAGGCCGTAGCTACTGTATGGGCCTCATTAGGTACTTCTTTCTTTGTCTGAAACTGCCCAGAAACAACTAGTGCAGCTGTGTACCTGCTTGGGATGAACTGGAATCTGCATTATGCTGGGCAAGGTCCGGTGAATTGGCCTGATTGTAAGTCAAGCTTCTTATTCTCCTAAAGCCCTTAGTGGATAAGTGGTGAAGCAATACTATTGATAAAAATATCACAAATTAATTCTTTATGATACTGTTTTACTGTAATTATTTTCATTAAGTTTATGCAATTCCCCTAGAAACTCATTAAAGACCTGACCAGATTATATTGCTTTATAACCAAGGGTGTTACCAAAGATTTCCCTGGGAATTTCAACACAAGCTCTGCAGCACAGATATTACATTTGCATAGTTTGTACAGTCCACAATACATTCATGTAGGTTCTGCTATAAACTGTCCACTGGGGGTTCTGAAGTGATCATGGGCATTGTCTCCACACTTCTGCTGAAGGTGAGTTATGATCTATATCCAGACGTGCCGTTCATAGTAGCTTCTCGCTGATGTGGTTATCATCAGTCAAATATTTTGTGGTGACAAACACTTGGCTGCTACTCCCCAAGCTTTATTTGACTCATTACAACACTTATCTGAAATAGTTCAAAAGGAAATGTAGTGTAAAGTGGAAAAAGAAACGTCGTAATATAATATAATATGTAAATAAATGGTTCAGAGAACCGACTAGTTGATAAATTAGACACATTTGCAACACTTGGGTATCTTTATTGAGGAAACGTTTCGCCACACAGTGGCTTCATCAGTCCTATACAAAGGTGAAGAACAGAAAGAGTTTGAGGTAATCAGTCCCTCAGCCAGGAGTCGATGTAATCAGTCAGTCATTCTTGAAGATTGAGGGACTGATCTTTCAAGATTGATGGACCGATTACATCGACTCCAGGCTAAGGGACTGATTACCTCAAACTCCTTCTGTTCATCACCATTCTTCTTTGTATGGACTGATGAAGCCACTATGTGGCGAAACGTTTCCTCAGTAAAGATACCCAAGTGTTACACATGTGTCTAATTTATAATATAATCTATAAGGAATCTGCAATGTGGTTTATTTCCACAATAAATGAAGCTCTTATATGAAAGTTGCATCACTGTGTTGACGGAGTCCACTACTATCCTGATCAAAACATCAGAAAAATGAAAGTACGCAATTCGCATGAACTTAAGTAATCCATATGGATATGTACAAGATGATAATGTATATAGTAATATCACTGATTAGATACATTTAGAAATAATCAGATGAAAATCAGTATATCAATTTTTCCAAAAATAAGCAAATTGGAACCTACATAAGCCAAAATCAACTCAAACTTTTCTGTAAGAAAGATTGACCTGCTGTTTAGAAAGTGAGTAAGTTTAATATAAGCTTAATGCACATAACATACAACGTTTTAACAATGGTCTTGAGGGCATACAAATGTTCTAGGCATATAAAGCAACATTATTTTGATTTAACATATGGTAACCAGACAAAGTCAAAGACCGTGACTTATATCCGATCAGCAGAGGCTTTTTCAAGTTATTCCACAAAAAACATTTAGGTTAACAAAATTTTGCATGAAATCTTACACAATAAAGCATCAATAGATTGTTTCCTTCGAGGAAAACATCAGCGCTTAAAAATTTAAAGCAGACCAAAAGATGCAATTTCCAGTTATTGCACAGAATCCAACAAATAAATTGCGCCTACACAGCCTTAACCCACGAAACTTTTTATGCATTTCATACGATGTCTTAGCCAATGAAGATTATTGATGCTCTCAGTTGTAATATTTTAATCAGAGAAAAGCGCTAAAGCCGTTGGGGCCATATAGTTCCTGTGGAATGGGAGGCATTCAGATACGATTCTAGCAATATAAGTCTAGTTTCATGGATCAAGAGCCCCTCACCAGCATTAAGGCAAAACAACACTTTGCATTTTCGAGATTGTCAAGCTATCACACGGTAACAAAATTTGGGAATGACATCGGCAGCACTGTACATGGGACACTCTCTCTCTCATGCAAATAGAATCATGAATCTTGCCCATGGCACATTGCACAAGCTTTAAAAACAAATGGAGCCGATCCAGTGAAGTGTTCTCTAATAATGAACAAAAAAATATAAGAAAGCAAACAAAAATGAAGCTGAGAATCTTCCGAAAAATAAGAAAGTTTCCCCTTGTTAAACTGAAAAGCAACATATGAACGTAATTTATATTTTTTTCCAGTGTTCTGATGTCATTTATATTTACTGACAAGATGGAAAACTGGCACATGTGCAACATCTGGGTATCTATATGGTAGACGTTTTGTCATTAAGTGGTTTTATCAATAAACATTCAAGGACAAGATTATATTCGTTCATCACAGTACAAAGCATACTCAACCCCTGCCAATTTGGCTCTAGAAAAACAAAGCACAAACGATGCAACTGTAAAAATGCTGGACCTGCTTTACACAGCACTGGAAAATAAGGAATATCCGCTAGGACTCTTTATTGACCTAAGGAAAGCTTTTGATACAGTAGACCACGGCATCCTACTCCAAAAACTTGACCATTACGGTATAAGAGGCCACGCGCTTATATATTTCAAATCCTATCTTACTAACAGGTATCAATACGTCACCATTAAAGACACAACCTCATCTACACGATCACTTGATACTGGAGTGCCACAGGGAAGTGGCCTTGGTCCCCTGCTCTTCCTCTTATACATCAATGATCTTCCCAACGTATCCCAACACCTGAAACCAATTCTCTGCTGATGATACGACTTATGTCATCTCCCACCCAAATCTTGCCTCACTCAACACCATTGTTAATGAAGAGCTACTAAAAATATCAACCTGGATGACAGCCACAAACTTACACTTAACACTGACAAAACCTTCTACATTATGTTTGGTAACAGAACAGGTGTTACAAAAATGAACATAGTGATTAACAACACTCCTATTGCTAAACACAATGAGGGCAAATTCCTGGGCCTACACCTTGAGAGCAACCTGAATTTCAGCACCCATATCAAACACATAGCAAAAAAAAGTATCCAAAACGGATGGGATCCTCTCTAAGATACGTTACCATGTACCACAATCAGCCCTACTCACACTATACTATTCACTCATCTATCCCTACCTCACCTATGCCATGTGCTTGGGGATCAACAACAACAACCCACCTAAAACCAATATTAACTCAACAAAAAGCCGCAGTAAGAATTATCACGCAATCCAATCCCAGGCAACCCCCCCCCCACTCCTCAAAGACCTAAATTTACTCACTGTTCAGAACATCCACACTTACTACTGTACAACCTACATGTACAGAACCATAAATTCCAATATTAACTCTGAACTAAAACGATTTCTTGATAGTTGTGACAGGACCCATAGACACAACACCAGACACAAAAATCTCTATGACATTCCACGTGTCCGGCTAAATCTATACAAACGTTCAATGTACATTAAAGGGCCTAAAATCTGGAACTCTCTACCTGAAAACTCCAGAACTGCAGACTCAGCCACCATTTTCAACACTATCATCAAAAAACATCTTATCTCACTAACACACCCCACCATCACCTAAACACGCACACACACACACACATCCTCCTCATCTACACCAACACTGGCCCAAAGGACAGTAATCACAAAATCAAGAATATAGCTAATGTCTTATAAATCTCAAACTAGTTTTAAGTTTGCCTGATATACTTCAATATAAGAGCTTTAAAAGAAACAATTTAACATGCCATGACAAAACAATTCTCAATGCTAATTTTACAATCAAAATATTCTGAACTACCTCACTATTGTGAATCTAGTTAATCATTTGAAATTTGTATGCATTTGTAATTTGTAATACAATCTAAATACAACATAAATATTCTGAACTACCTCACTGTTGTAATCTATTTAATCATTTGAAATTTGTATTCATTTGTAATTTGTAAATTAGATTAAAAACTAGTAGTAGTCTTCCAGGCATGCTAGGCATGCTAATGGCCATCTTTGTAATTATTGTCTTATAAATGTAAACCACACATTGTAATCCTTACAGAGAAATAAAATAATCTGAATCTGAACTATATACAAAAGATAAGATAATCAGCCCCTGAGTCTTGGAGTTGGTGTGAAGAACACCGTAGTTGTGGAGACTCTGAAGCACAAACCATCTCATGAAATTCAACGACACAAACCTTGTTATTACAGAAATTAATTTTCGCAGACATAAATGCCTTTAATCATTTTTAATCGCTATTTCTAACACAATTAAACAAAACAAAGGCAAATTCCATCATCTCTGAAATATTATCAAGAATTCTCCTCAAAACAATAAACCCACCATCACACAGCTGTTATTACTACTACAACTACAACAACTACTACACGTACTACTACAACACATACTACTACAACAACTACTACAAGTACTATTACAACAACTACTACAACACATACTACTACAACAACTACTACAAGTACTACTACAACAACTAATACAAGTACTACTACAACAACTACTACAAGTACTACTACAACAACTACTACAAGTACTACTACAACAACTACTACTACAACAACTAATACAAGTACTACTACAACAACTACTACAAGTACTACTACAACAACTAATACAAGTACTACTACAACAACTACTACAAGTACTACTACAACATCTACTACAAGTACTACTACAACAACTACTACTACAACAACTAATACAAGTACTACTGCAACAACCACTTCAAGTACTACTACAACAACTACTACAAGTACTACTACAACAACTACTACAAATACTACTACAACAACTACTACAAGTACAACTACAACAACTACTTCAAGTACTACTACAACAACTACTACAAGTACTACTACAACAACTACTACAAATACTACTACAACAACTACTACAAGTACAACTACAACAACCACTTCAAGTACTACTACAACAACTACTACATGTACTACTACAACAACTACTACAAGTACTACTACAACAACTAATTGTACTACTATTAGAACCACTACTTATACTATCTACAATGATTATATTATTCTTTTACATTTCACTTTATTACCTATACATACATGTTCGTAACAGCTTGATAAAGCTCCTGAAGGGCGAAACGTTGCCACAGTAAAATGTCGCATTAGTTGCATTTGTGTTCTTTTAACTAACAAATGAGACGTTCTTTAGTTATTACATGGGAAACAGTTTGATTAATAAAACTGGCAAATTGAAATTTACGCAGCTCAAAATGAGGGACAAAAACTGTTTTAATAAAACCCACCAATGATAAAAGTTTTAAAGCTGATCCAAAAAGTTATTCGCCAATACTTGGTCTGATTCCAACGATTCCAAGTTTTTTTAACTATTATAGTAAAATTTCAAATTTGCAGCCACTCGGACTAAATTTGTGAGTTATCACCATATTATAGAATAAATTATAAATAATATTTTGAAACTAATCAGTTGATGCATTACTTAGTTATTTAATAAAAATAGATATAGCTATTTATTCAATAACATCGACAAATTGGAACTTTTGCCAGCCAGTGGCACCGTTTGCCTTGTGTTTGGGAAACCTCACCAGTGGGGAAATTTGAAGACGATCAAATGAGTCATTTTCCAGTTACGGAAGGGATTCCAGCGGTTCCAGAATTGAGTGCACGCAAACGAAATGTAATGGGTACCTCCTTGACCATTAAATACTGAACATTTGAAACTATGGCTCTAAGGATTTTAGAAGTTATCCGAGCCATTCCAAGAGACTTGGAATGGGACCAACGACTTTGGTCATAAGACACGTCATCATTATAATTAAATCTGATCTTCGTTACCACACACCAGTTTATATGATGAGAGATTTTCCACTTATGACCGAAATAATATCGAAAAGATTGAAGAAAATAAAACAGTAAAAATTAACGAACATCAAGAAACTTCTTAAAGATCCCCTTACGGGGATACCAAATAACTCTACTCTAATAATAATGATAGTAATAATAATAATAATAATAATAATAATAATAATAACAATAGCAATAATACTAATAATACCAGTAATAATAATAATAATAATAATAATAATAATAATAATAATAATAATAATAATAATAATAATATCAACAATAATAATAACAATAATGATAATAATAACAACAATAATAATAATAATAATAATAATAATAATATTAATAATAATAATAATAATAATAATAATAATAATAATATGGATTGAAGCGTAGGGGTTTAAGCCAGTCCACTAAACGAGGGTCATTAAGGATATATATCGTGTGTTCGCCAGCAGTACAGAATATTTTAATACCTAAACATGGATAAAAATATACTCTAAGAGTATATACACAGAGTGATATTCACCTCTTTGAGTATATACACCGCTGTTTTCAGTGTATACACACCGAGAGATATACAGTATACTCATCAGAATATAAACAAAGTAAAATAATGGCTGTTACTAATTTAAAACTGTATATATAAAACAATTTATTACATCAAGAAAGGCTAATCTGATTTATATTATATATATATATATATATATATATATATATATATATATATATATATATATATATATATATATATATATATATATATATATATATATATATATATATATATATATATATATATATATATATATATATATATATATATATATATATATATATATATATATATATATATCAACAAGTTGGCGTCTCCACCGAGGCAGGGTGACCCAAAAGAAAGAAAATCCCAAAAATAAAATACTTTCATCATCATTCAACACTTTCACCACACTCATACATAATCACTGTATTTGCAGAGGCGATCAGATACGACAGCTGAGAATAAGTCCCTCTCAGCTGTCACAATCCCAGGCCCCTCCTTTAAAGTGCAGGCATTGTACTTCCCATTTCCAGGACTCAAGTCCAACTAAATCAATTAACTGGTTTCCCTGAATCCCTCCACAATATGTTACCCTGCTCACACTCCAACAGCTCGTCAGGTCCCAAAAACCATTCGTCTCCATTCACTCCTATCTAACACGCTCACACATGCTTGCTGGAAGTCCAAGCCCCTCGCTCACAAAACCTCCTTTACCCACTCCCTCCAACCTTTTCGAGGACGACCCCTACCCCGCCTTCCTTCCCCTACAAATTTATACACTCTCAAAGTCATTCTACTTTGATCCATTCTCTTTAAATGACCAAACCACCTCAACAACCCCTCTTCAGACCTTTGACAAATACTTTTAGTAACTCCACACCTTCTCCTAATTTCCACACTCCGAATTTTCTGCATAATATTTACACCACACATTGCCCTTAGACAGGACATCTCCACTGCCTCCAGCCTAATCCTTGCTGCAGCATTTGCATCCCAAGCTTCACACCCATATAAGAGTGTTGGTACCACTATACTTTCGTACATTCCCTTCCTTGCCTCCATATATAACGTTTTTTGTCTCCACAGATACCTCAACGCACCACTCCCCTTTTTTCCTTCATCAATTCTATGGTTAACCTTATAATTCATAAACCCATCCGCTGACACGTCAACTCCTAAATATCTGAAAACATTTACTTCTTCCATAATCCCTCTCTCCAATGTGATATCCAATTTTTCTTTATTTAAATCGTTTGATACCATCATCACCTTACTCTTATCTATGTTCACTTTCAACTTTCTACCTTTACACACTCTCCCAAACTCGTCCACTAACCTTTGCAACTTTTCTTTAGAATCTCCCATAAATACAGTATAATCAGCAAAAAGTAACTGTGTCAACTCCCATTTTGCATTTAATTCCCATAATTTAATCCCACCCTCTCCCCAACACCCTAGCATTTACTTCTTTACAACCCCATCTATAAATATATTAAACAACGATGGTGACATTACACATCCCTGTCTAAGACCTACTTTTACCGGAAGTAATCTCCCTCTCTCCTACACACTCTAACCTGAGCCTCAGTATCCTCATAAAAAATCTTTACAGCCTTCAGTAACTTACTACCTATTCCATACACTTCCAACATTTGCCACATTGCTCCCCTATCCACTCTATCATATGCCTTTTCTAAATCCATAAATGCAATGAAAACTTTCCTACCTTTATAATACTGTTCACATATATGCTTCAATGTAAACACTTGATCTACACATCCTCTACCCACTCTAAAGCCTCCTTGCTCATCTGCAATCCTACTCTCTGTCTTACCTTTAATTCTTTCAATAATAACCCTGCCTTACACTTTACCTGGTATACTCAGTAAACTTATTCCCCTATAATTCTTACAATCTCTTTTATCCCCCTTCCCTTTATATAAAGGAACTATACATGCTCTCTGCCAATCCCTAGGTACCTTCCCCTCTTTCATACATTTATTAAATAAAAATACCAAACACTCCAACACTATATCCACCCCTGCTTTTAACATTTCTGTTATGATCCCGTCAGTTCCAGCTGCTTTACCCTTTTTCATTCTACGTAATGCCTCACGCACCTCCCCCACACTCACATCCTGCTCTTCTTCACTCCTAAAAGATGTTGTACCTCCCTGGCCAGTACATGAAATTACCGCCTCCCTTTTTCATCGACATTTAAAAGTTCCTCAAAATATTCCCGCCATCTACCCAATACCTCCAGCTCCCCATCTACTAACTCCCCTACTCTGTTTTTAACTGACAAATCCATTCGTTCCCTAGGCTTTCTTACCTTGTTTATCTCACTCCAAAAAATTTTCTTGTTTTCAGCAAAATTTCTTGACAGTGCCTCTCCCACTCCTTCATCTGCTCTCCTTTTGCACTCTCTCACCACTCTCTTCACCTTTCTTTTACTCTCCATATACTCTGCTCTTCTATTAACACTTGTGTTTTGTAAAAACCTCTCATAAGCTACGTTTTCTCTTTATCACACCCTTTACTTCTTCATTCCACCACTCACTGCTCTTTCCTCCTGCACCCACCCTCCTATAGCCACAAACTTCTGCCCCACATTCTAATATTGCATTTTTAAAACTATCCCAACTCTCTTCAACCCCCCACTACTCATACTTGCACTAGCCCATCTTTCTGCCAATAGTTGCTTATATCTACCCTAACTTCCTCCTCCCTTAGTTTAAGACACTTTTACCTCTCTCTTACTTGCTGTTGCCATTTTCTTTGTCCCATCTACCTTTTACTCTAACTGTAGCTACAACTAAATAATGATTCGATATATCCGTTGCCCCTTTTCTAATAAACATGTAACATCCTGATAGTTTTTTCTTTACCCATACAACCTTTTATTTATCAACGTTCAATTAGTACATAATCTCAACAAACTAGCTTTTATAGTTATACTCAACCTTTATATGGGTGTGAAGCATGGTGATAAAATGTTGCAACGGGAAAGCTACTCAGTGGACATGTCATTCTACGGTTCAATGTTTGAATTACCCTGCAGCCAATTGATTTATATATAGAATATATATATAATATTGTTAGAGATAGATTGTTATGGTTTATATATATATATATATAACGATATATATATTATATGTATAAATCTTCTTGGAAAGGTCGGCAGTTTCGCCTAGGAAGGTTGGAGGGCAAAGGTAAAGAAGTTTTTTCAGCTTGACTATCACAGCAAGCAGTGGGCTTTATAGCCCTGAATGCAGGCATATGTTTAATGCTTGACAGCGGGTTGGAGGAAGAATTTGTACCATTTATGGAGATAAGAGGAAATAAGAACCAGAATTTAGTTGAGAATGGAAGAAACCAGAAGGGGGTGTTAATGTTGCATGTGTTTTATAACTGTAGTGATAAAAGCATACCTTCTGCATGTTTAAGACAGTGAAAGAACCAGAATCCAATGATGAAAGCTTTTTCTTTTTACACCACTCTGCCGGTGGAATCTGGCCGTTTGTGTTAAATATACTAAATAATATATATATATATATATATATATATATATATATATATATATATATATATATATATATATCTTTACGTGGAATTATTAAATTATTTGGGTCTACGCCGTAACTATTAAAAGTGCAGAGCTGTTTTAATATAACCCTGGATATATTATTGAAATATTGAGCCGTTGAATAAGTGTCTCTCTCTCTCTCTCTCTATCTCTCTCTCTCTCTCTCTCTCTCTCTCTCTATGCGTAGATTCCAAAATAGACCTAGCTAAGACTGACAATATAGCATGGCCAAATACGCTTGTGTTCATGCGAGCAAGGGTTCTTCTGCAGTATATAATTTTCTCTCTTTCTCTCCCTCTTTCTCTCTATCAATCTACCTCTCTTACACACACAGATCGACGATCCATCCTCTTAAAACGTCCTATTAGTTCTATTTTTCATCCCATGAGTAATTTAAATCCTTCTTATCTTTCTTGTATGGCTTCCCTCTTCTAGTTGCTGGCGGCTCTCACAGTCTAACACGCTCACTTCCGCCACCAATATTGTTGCTAATCATTAAACTATTCTACTGTACTGTCTTAATATTTTTTTCAGGCGAGGGTTCCACGCTGGTGCTGTACTCCAGGCGACGAAAGCATTGACCCATGTGACGGAAATATTGCCCCAGGTGACTAAAACATTACCACAGGGGACTAAAATATTACCCCAGGTGACTAAAACATTACCCAGAGAGACTAAAACATTACCCTAGGTGACTAAAACATTACCCCAGGTGATTAAAACATTACCCCATGTGACTAAAACATTACACCAGGTGACTAAAAAATTACCCCAGGTGACTAAAACATTACCCCAAGTGACTAAGACATTAACCCAGGTGACTAAAACATTACCCCAGGTGACTAAAACATTACCTCAGGTGACTAAAACATTAGACCAGGTGACTAAAACATTACCACAAGTGACTAAAACATTACCCCATGTGACTAAGACATTACCTCAGGTGACTAAAACATTACCATACGTGACTAAAACATTACCCTAAGTGACTAAGACATTACCCCAGGTGACTAAAACATTACCTCAGGTGACTAAAACATTATCTCAGATGACTAAAACATTACCCCAGGTGACTAAAACATTACCTCAAGTGACTAAAACATTAACCAGAGAGACTAAAACATTACCCCAGGTGACTAAAACATTACCCCAGGTGACTAAAACATTACCTCAAGTGACTAAAACATTACCCAGAGAGACTAAAACATTACCCCAGGTGACTAAAACATTACCCCAGGTGACTAAAACATTACCCCAGGTTCCTAAAACATTACCCCAGGTGACTAAAGCATTACCCAAGGTGACTAAAATATTTCCCCAAGTTCCTAAAACATTACCCCAGGTGACTAAAACATTACCCCAGGTGACTAAAGCATTACCCCAGGTGACTAAAGCATTACCCCAGGTGACTAAAACATTACCCCAGGTGACTAAAACATTTCCCAGGTGACTAATACATTACCCCAGGTGGCTAAAACATCACCACAAGTGACTAAAACATTACCCCAGGTGACAAAAACATTACCTCAAGTGACTAAAACATTACCCCAGGTGGCTAAAACATCACCACAAGTGACTAAAACATTACCCCAGGTTACTAAAACATTACCCCAAGTGACTAAAACATTACCCCAGGTGATTGAAACATTACCCCATGTGACTAAAACATTTCCCCAGGTGACTAATACATTACCCCAGGTAACTAAAACATTACCCCAGGTGACTAATACATTACCCCAGGTGACGAAAACATTACTCCAAGGTGAGAAAGCATAGCCCAAAATGATGAAAAAATGTTGACTGGCCATTTTATATACTCTACTCAGATTTTTCCCTCTTCCCATCCCTATCTTCCTTTCCCCCTCCCTTGTTTTCCTCCCCATCTCTTCCCTTCCTCCCCATCTCTTCCCTTCCTCCCCTCCCTCATCCTCCACCTCCCAGTAACATGTCCACCAGCCCAGTGGTCGAAGTCGACTGACTAATTTAAGGCTTAAATTTTATACTTAATGTTTTTAATATGAATTCTGGCCAGCTGGTGCTCTCCTGCTGGTACAACTAGCTTCAACAAGCCGACAGATGGAAATATCGACCGTAGAGGTCGCCAGCTGGGCTGAACTGTCTTGGGTATTATGGTTAAAATGGAAACTTGAATCTAAAAAGATCACAATAGTTTTGTTATGGTACCATCAAGCTATGTGCAGCTTTGAGACGTTCGGGTCCTGATGGACCATTTCTCCTGGGTCTCTTCCTGTCGCTACTGTCACACTTCCTTCCATGAATTTTCATTCTTCTTAACTATTTGGATCCTGCCTCCCTCATAACTTCCCAGCTATCTCCACTTCCTGACAAGCTCTGTTACTTTTTTAAGAAATGAACTTCCCTAAGCATCCTCATTGTGACTCATCCTGAGTTGCTTCAGGCACTTTCCACCACTTGAATGAACCCTGCTTGTTGGATCCTGCAACCTACTTCAGCTTTCCATTTCCCCAAATCTGTACTGAGAAATTCAACACCCGGACCCTGGGCTTATTCCAATGACCTTGTGCTAGTCCATTATGGGCCTTTTCAGGTACTCTTTATTTTGTCATTATCATATCCCCCGGATCTCCTTTAATCCAGTATCATCAGGTCGATTTCCCTTAATCTCTCCTCATCGGACATGCCCCTTAGCTCCAGTACAAGTCACGATGCAAACCTTTACACTTTCTCTAATTTATCTACATGCTTGACTAAGTGTAGGTTCTAAACTGGTGCTGCATACTCCAATATGGGCCTGACGAACACGGTTTACATGGTCCTGAACAATTGCTTACTGAGATTTCGGAATGTTATTTTTAGGTTTGCTAGGCGCCCATATGCTGCAGCAGTTATTTGGTTGATATGTCCTCAGGAGATGTGCTCGTATCATACTCACCCCATGATCCTTTTGCATGAGTGAGGTTCGTGGCCTCTGGCCTACTAGGCTGTTCTCCGTCTGCGGTCTTCTTTGCCCTTCCCCAGTCTTCATCACTTTACACTTGGTGGGATTGAACTCCAAGAGCCAGTCTCTGAACCAGGCCTGCAGCCTGTCCAGATTCCTTTGTAGTCCTGCCTGGTCCTCCTCCGATTGATTTTTCTCATTATCTTCACATCGTCTGCAAACAGGGACACTTCTGAGTCTATTCCTTCCGATATGTCGTTCACATATACCAGAAACAGCACCGATTCTAGGACTGACCCTGTGGAACACCGCTCGTCACAGGCGCCCACTCTAACACCTCGTCGCGTACCATGATTCACTGATGTCTTCCCATTAGGTATTTCCTGATCCATTGCAGTGTCTTCCCTGTTATACCTTCCTGATCTTCTAGCTTCAGCATTAATCTCTTCTGTGAAACTGTGTCAAAAGCCTTCCTACAATCCAAGAAAACGCAATCTACCCACCCCTTTTTCTCTTGTCTTACTGCTGTCACCCTTTCATAGAACTCCAGTAAGTTTGTGACACAGGATTTCCCATCCCTTAAACCGTGCTGGTTGTTGTTTATAAGCTCATTCCTTTCAAGGTGCTCCACCACTCTTCTGATAATTTTCTCCATGACTTTGCACACTGTACATGTAAGTGACACGGATCTGTAGTTTAATGCTTTGTGTCTGTCTCCTTTTTTAATAATCGGAACTACATTTGCTGTCTTCCATACCACAGGAAGTCATCCTGTTTCGATAGATGTGTTGGAGATTATTGTGAGTGGTTCACAGAGTGCCTCTGGTCCCTCTCTCAGTACCAATGGAGAGATGTTATGCAGCCCCATCGCCTTTGAGGTATCTAGCTTGCTTAGCAGCCTCTTCATCTCCTCCTCGGTTGTATGTAATGTGTCAAACACTTGATGGTGTACCCCACCTCTCCATCTTTCTGGAATCCCTTATGTGTCCTCTGTGAATACTTCTTTGAATCATATGTTGAGCTCCTCACATACTTCTTGGTCGTTTTTTGTGATCTCCCCTCCTTTGACTGTTGTTTTCCTCCTGGTGTGGCTGTACAACAGCTTTGGGTCAGATTTAGCTTTCACTGCTGTCATTTTTGTATTGTCGTTGGGCCTCCCTCCTTACCTGAGCATATTCATTTCTGGTTATACGACTGCTCTCCTAACTCTTCTGGGTCTTTTGCCTTCTATACTTTTTCCATTTTCTAGCACCCTTGGTTTTGGTTTCTCTACACCTTTGGGTGAACCAATGGCTCGTCCTGGCCTTCTTGTTATTTCTGTTTCCCTTGGGTACAAACCTCTCCTCTGCTGCCTTGCATATTGTTGTCACGTATTCCATCATCTCATTTGCTGATCTCTTGCCAGTTCTCTGTCCCACTGAACCTTGTGCAGGAAATTCCTCATGCCTGTGTAGTCCCCTCTCTTGTAGTTTGGCTTCATTCGTCCTGCCCTTCCTGCTTTTCTCTCCATTTGTAACTCTATTATGTATTCGAAGCTGAGAACCACGTGGTCACTGGCCCCGAGGGGTCTTTCATTTGTGATGTCTTCAATATCTGCAATACTCATTGTGAATACTAGGCCCAGTCTTGCTGGTTAGTCATCTGGTCTCTCTCACTCTCTCTCTCTGGTAGTGTCCCTTACGTGTTGGCACATGAAGTTTTCCAGTATCACCTCCATCATCTTAGCCCTCCAAGTTTCTGGGCCCCCATGTGGCTCCAAGTTTTCAAAGTCAATTTCTTTGTGATTTGAAGTCACTTACAGTTAGTAGCTTTGCCCTGCTCATATGAGCCCTTCTGGCCACTTCAGCCATTGTGTCAACCATCGCTCTGTTACTTTCCTGTTATTCTGTGGTGGATTATACATCACTGCAGTCACCACCTTGGGACCTTCAGACTGAAGTGTTCCTACTATGTAGTCTCTTGCTTCCCCTCCGTCTCTTCTCTCCAGCTCTTCAAAATCTCATTGGTTTTTGATGATCAATGCCACTCCTCCACTCCCTCTGTTTTTCCTCAGAATTTGATGTACAGTTGGAAAGATGTCATCTGTTATCATTCCTGTGAGTTTGGTTTCTGTGAGAGCTATGATATTTGGTGACATACATTAAGTTTCCTGTCCAACACTGTGTTCTGGGGGTTTTGTGGTGGTTGGGGGAATGGGGGACCTGGGAGGGTGCTGTGGGATTCTACTGCATAGTGTGGGGTGGGGGCTATGATTTTGGATTGTGGTTCATATTTGGATAGTGTGTTTGGCTGTGGTGCTCTGATGGTGGTTCTGTGTGTGTTTGCGCTTGTTGCTCTGCCCTGGTCTGGTTGTCCTCTGCTGACTCTATCCCTGTCTCTCTTTCTAGCCCCTTATGTTTCTGTGTCCTCTCCCTTGGTTGCTGTCATTCTGTTCTCGTTCTGTCATAGTCTACGAACACCTTGTATGCTGTTGTTTCCTTCAACCAAGATTTCTCTTGCAGGATCCTGTTCTGCACTGTTTTTGTCCTGAAAATCAGTTTGGCCAATTTCTCCCCTTCAAGTACCCCCCACCTATCTTCTGAAAATTTATTATCTCAGTCATGTCCTCCTCGCCTATTTCTTTGATGATGTTTTCAATCTCTTGTTTTTCTTTTCGTTATCTTTCATTGTGTGTCCTCCCTTCACTCTCCTGAAACCCGTGAATGAAGACTGAACTCTCCCTCTCCTCCTCCCATTGCCTTTTTTCCCTGCATCTTTGGATCCCGATTGTACATGGCCATTGTCTTCCTTATTTTTTTTATGTAACTCTTGGTGGTTTGGTTGTGACTCTGCATGGAACCTGTTATCTTCTCTATCTGCTAACCCCTCACTTACTGCTATCTCTGCACTCAGCAGCTCACCCCTTCATTCTTCGTCCTTGCTTGGTGGACTGATAGAGCCTTGGTATAGATCTTGTCTCCTTCCTTTCCACTGAGCCCCTCGTTTATTATGGGTGTACCTGCTTCAGATGCCATATCTCCTCTGGGGACTTGCCCTGTAACTTGCTTCAGCATATTTACCTCATCTTCAAGGGCCCCTATCTTGACTTCTGCTCGTGACACCCATTTCTTCATCTCTGCCTCCATCCTCTTCTCTATTTTCACAGAAAGCTTGCCTAGTTTGCTTTCCCACTCTTGTTCCATTCGTTTACATTGCTCTTCTATCCATCCTTATTTTCCAGGCCCATCTTCCTCTAATCCCCTGAGTCTTCTACTTTCCCTCTGGGCCAACAATTTTTTGTGTATTTTTTGTGCATGTGTATGTAAGTGTGTGTGTGTGTGTGTGTGTGTGTGTATGCTTGTGTGTGTGTGTGAGAAGATAAACGGGGATAAGGGGAGGGAGGGGCAGAAGAGGTGGAAAGAGGAGAGAGAGAGAGGAGGGAAGAGAGAGTGGGAAAGGGGAAGAGAGAGTAAGAGAAAGGAGAGAGAGCATCAAGGAAGGGAGAGAGAGAGAGAGAGAGGATCAGGAAAGGGAGGGAGAGAGAGAGAGAGGATCAGGGAAGGGAGGTAGAGACAGAGAGGATCAGGGAAGGGAGGGAGAGAGAGAGAGAGGATCAGGGAAGGGAGGAGAGAGAAGAGAGAGAGAGAACATTTGCACCAGAGAAAACACAAATGATGATGGTCTCTAGGCACCATGATGGTAATGCCGGAGCAGTAGTAAATATGAATGGGAGAGTGTTGTTACATGGGGAAGAAGTTGATATCCTTGGGGTGAAATTTGACTCCAAACTGACCATGAAGAACCACGTTGTAAATCTTGCAAACAAGGCAGCCAGGAAGCTTACAGCACTTCAACGTATCAGCATCTGCTTGACAGCAGGGGTTGCAAGATTCTGTATGAGGCACAATTACGCTCACACCTTGAGTATGCTCCACATTCTTGGTTCCTGCCCCCCCCCATCTCATCTGCGACTGTTTGACAGAGCAGAGAATAGAGCAAGACGTCTCATCTCTCGCTTGGACCCATCCTGGATAGATCTGTCATTTCAGCAGAGCCTTCAACATAGGAGGGATGTGGGTGGCCTTACTGTTATATACAACGCCAACATTGTCAAAGTAACACACTTGGCTCCACTTCGAGGACAGCAAGAAGCAAGCTTCTATACCACAAGACGGGCAGAAAGCAGCAACTTCACTCTGGCTGTAACCTTCTCCAGAACATCACTTCATATGCGATCATTTATTCCCAGGATGACTGGCCGTCTGGAACACATTCGTACAGCATTGTCATGTCAACGAGATAAAGTCAGTTGATCAAATGAAAATGCTGGCCCACGATGGCTCCAACTTATCTGTTCCCTACTTGTATGTTTCATAACAATAAAATGCTTTCAAATGAACTGATGTGGTGACAGCTCTAGCTTGTCAATAAGTTAGAAATCCATAACTTGTCAATAGCTTGCCAATAAAGTTAGGGATCCTTAACCTAACCTTGTCAAACCCTGTGTAGGAAGAGAGAGAGAGAGAGAAGAGAGAGAGAGAGAGAGAGAGAGAGAAGAGAGAGAGAGAGAGAGAGAGAGAGAGAAGAGAGAGAGAGAGAGAGAGAGAGAGAGAGAGAGAGAGAGAGAGAGAGAGAGAGAGAGAGAGAGAGAGAGAGAGAGAGAGAGAGAGAGAGAGAGAGAGAGAGAGAGGAGAGAGAGAGAGAAAGAGAGAGAGAGAGAGAGAGAGAGAGAGAGAGAGAGAGAGAGAGAGAGAGAGAGAGAGAGAGAGAGAGAGAGAGAGAGAGAGAGAGAGAGAGAGAGAGAGAGAGAGAGAGAGAGAGAGAGAGAGAGAGAGAGAGAGAGAGAGAGAGAGAGAGAGAGAGAGAGAGAGAGAGAAAGAGATAGAGAGAGAGAGAGAGAGAGAGGAGAGAGAGAGAGAGAGAGAGAGAGAGAGAGAGAGAGAGAGAGAGAGAGAGAGAGACTTGTGCCGTCATCCCTTTCAATTCATCTCTATATTTCATATATCATAATCACCTCACCTCTGGTTCTTCTTTCCTCTAATGATTTGAGGTTTAACTCTTCTGGACTGTTCTCATAGTTCATACTGATTACCTTACTAACCTTTGCACTTTTTCCAGCTTCTTTGCAAGCTATATCAGATGCGGGTTTTATACTGGTGCTGTATACTCTAACATGGGACTGACATATGCCGTTTGTAGTGTCATTAATACCTGCTTGTTGAGGCTTCTGAAAGGTATTAATTAATTTGCCAGTTTCTCAATTGCTGCGATGGTTAGTCGGATGATTTATGCCTCAAGCGACATACTCAGAACCATGTTCTCCGAACCTGTACTCCGTTTCCGATTATCTTTACCTTTCTCCTTTTTTCATAACTTTACATTTTCTCTAGTTAAATTCTAACAACCACTTCATGATCACTCCAGTAGCTTGTCCAGATCACTCTGCTTGTATTTCCAGTCTGCTACTGCTTGTATTTCCAGGTCTGCTACTGCTTGTATTTCCAGGTCTGCTACTGCTTGTATTTCCAGGTCTGCTACTTCTTGTATTTCCAGGTCTGCTACTGCTTGTATTTCCAGGTCTGCTACTGCTTGTATTTCCAGGTCTGCTACTGCTTGTATTTCCCTCATTAGTTTCCCGGGACACAACTGACATGATCACAATTTTTTTATAGTATTGGTTTCTCTTGAAGATTTTGAAAAACATCAACATTTTAATGACAAGAGAGTATGAATATACACGACCACCTTGTACTCACCTAATTGTACTCACCTAATTGTCGCTGCAGGGGTCGAGACTCAGCTCCTGGCCCCGCCTCTTCGCTGTCCGCTACTGGGTCTCTGCTCTCCCTGCTCCATGAGCTTTATCATACCTTGTCTTAAAACTATGTATGGTTCCTGCCTCCACTATATCTTTCTCTAGACTATTCCACTTCCTGACTACTCTGTGGCTGAAGAAATGCTTGCCTAGCCTGTACTCTGTCAGCGGTCTTCTTTGCCCTTCTCCGACTTCATGACTTTGCATTTGGTGGGATTGAATTCGAGAAGCCAGTTGCTAGACCAATGTCAAGCTTGTCCAGGTCTGTTTGAAGTCCTGCTTGGTCCTCTTCCGATGTGATTCTCCTCATTAATTTCACATCATCTGCGAACAGAGACACTTCTGAGTCAATCCCGTCCGTCATGTCATTTACATATACCAAGAATAACACTGGTCCTAGGACTGACCCCTGTGGTACACCGCTCGTCACAGGCGCCCACTGTGATACCTCATCACGCACCATGACCCGTTGTTGCCTCCCTGTGAGGTTTCCCGATCCATTCCAGTGCCC
>WNWK01012189.1:0-60810 GCA_009830355.1 Cherax destructor | reverse complement strand
AACACACTGCTGTGTTCCACAATGTAACTATCATACAGAATAGTGAAAACAACTGCTGGTGTTCCACAATGTAACTATCATCAGAATGTTAACAACACACCTGGTTTCCCCCACAAAGTAACTGTCATACAGAATAGTGAACAACACACTGCTGGTTTCCCCAAAGTAACTGTCATACAGAATGTGTGAACAAGCATTTTGATTTTCCAATTCTGAAGTAACAATATTAGCTTAATATCTAATTTCATGAGGTTTTACCAAAACCTCAAACCTCAAACGCCTCAACAATCATCTGATATTCTCTCCCCCCAAAAACCCCCTTTTCTGCCTTTTTTCAACCTCACTCCTAACCTTTTCTCCAACTTATCAATCTTATTCCCTCAGTCTCTTACCCCCAAAACCCCCCATAAAACCATTATTCAACCTCCCCAACCCTAATCTTAGTGTTACTGCAATCTCGCAACCCCACAAGCTTCACCTTTGCAAATGCACTAAACGCCAATTTTTTTACCACTAAAATGTTTTAAACCCCCCACATTTCCAATTTTTTCTGTTTCCTTCCAACCCCACACAAACCCCTCACTACCCAAAAACAAAGTGTATTAAACACTTGTCACTGTTCACTAATAACCCACAGGAACACAAAACTCTAAAGGTTAATTGGTCGTTTATTTCGACCCCCTGGGATCCTCTATCCTTCAAAACCCCAGCTCACACACTGGGGCCCCGGGGGTGATCCTCGGTAGGAGGGAAAATGACGTGTTTCCTTAAGACACCTGCTGTCCCTGTTCATCTAGCAGAAAAAGGGGCACCTGGGTGTTAATGGACTGTGGTGGGCCATCCTGGGAAAAAAATTGCCCCCGAAATACTGTGCATAATAAGGACTTTCTATATATTATGTCAATGATGTCATTGGTCTGTAAATTGTACATGTTTTTAGAAAAAAGATATTTATTTTAAACCCCCCCACTTTCCTAGCTTCCCCTCCTCCCCCCCAAATTATTTATCCTCCCCCCTCCCACCCCCTAAACGTTCATCTCCCCTTCCCACCCCCAAAAAAATTTTTTCTGACCTTCCACCCCAACACTTTCTAAAAACCCCAAAAACCCCCAGAACCCCCTATTTCTAAACCTTTCAAACTCAAACGCTGAATTTTTTCTCCATCTATCACTAACCAACACTTTATAAGGACGGTTAAGGGGTTTCTCTATCGACTATACTAGGTCGTTAAGGCTACACGTAACATTAATCCAACCAGATAAAAATAATTTAACACCCAACAGAGGGATTTCAGTGTATATACCCCGTTCACTTTACAACCAATCACAGTATTCTTAAATGGAATTTTATATATATATATATATATATATATATATATATATATATATATATATATATATATATATATATATATATATATATATAAAAAAATGTATATATATATATATATATATATATATATATATATATATATATATATATATAATATTGCCGAATGGGAAAACTTTACCTGGGCTTTAAAGAACGCATTTTCCCCCAAAAAGGCAAGCAAAATTTTTTGTAGCAATTTTCCCAAAACATTCTGAACCTAACAAAAAAAAAATATTTCATTGTTTGTTTTTTTTTAAATTTTTTTAAATTTTTCTAAAAAATATTTAGTTGGATTGGGGTAAATTAAATTGCGCTTGTTATAATAAGGTTAGGTAATTTTTTTTTAAAGGGTTTTTTTTGGTACAAAATAAAAATTTTTTTATTAATATAAATAAAAAAAATACATTTTTAAACGTATAAGAAAAATTTTGAAAAGACTTTTTAAAAAGAGTTTTGTTATTTGACCTTTTTTCTATTCGGCACGACACAAAAAATTTTATATATATATATATATATATATATATATATATATATATATATATATATATATAAAATATTTTTTTTTTTTTTTTTTGTGGCCGATTAGGAAAAAATTGGATTTTGGCTTAAATAGCAACGCTCACCTTGCCATATAAGACAAGTGAAAATTTTTTATGCAAAATTTCGCCAAAATCATTCTGAACATAACAAAAAAAAATATTTCATTGTGCTGTTTTTTATTAAATTAATGTTAACGTATTAAAATATATTTAGTTGGGTTAGGCTAAATTAAATTGGCTTGTTGTTAGGGTTGGGGAGGTTTTCAAAGTTTCTCTTTACAAATTAAAAATTCTTACATTAAAAAATGAAAAAAATATCTTTAAACGTATAAGAAAATTTTTTGAAAGAACTTAATTTTAGATGATTTTTTGCTAATTGACCAGTTTTATAATGGACGAATATATATATATATATTTATATATATATATATATATATATATATATATATGCAAAAGATCCGTAAACAGGTGATATCAAAATATGAAGAAACCACTAGAAAAATAGAGGAATTCCTTTTTTTTTTCATAGTGGTTTCTTATATATATATATATATATATATATATATATATATATATATATATATATAAAAAAAAAAAAAGGAATTTTTTGTGACTGAAAATACACACAAACCCGCACAGGGAGAGGAGCTTACGAATTTCGGTCCGATTGGGGACTTTGTAAATGGTCCGTCGGCCAAAAGTGTGGCTTCTTTTTTGGGGTTTTGTTTTTTTTTCCAGTACTTTTTTTTTTGAAATATATATATATATATATATATATATATATATATATATATATATATATATATATATATATATATATATATATATAACACACACATTTTCTATTTGTATGTTTCCAGTTTCTATTTCCATGGAGGCCTATACATTGTTCTCCATCTTTGGACGGTCGTTGGGTTGATTGCCCCCTATGATAATTTTCTTGTTATCCGTTATGGGTCGATCAGGTCAAAGGACCGAGGGACGAGGTCAACCATCCGTGTTCACCCGGATTATGATGTTTCAGGAAAACCTGACGGGCCCCCGGGTCAAATTTTTTTTTTTTTGCAACATCCTTTGTTGTTAAAATTTTTTTACCTATGAATATATATAAATATATATATATATATATATATATATATATATATATATATATATAAAAAAAAAAAAAAAAAAGTAATTAAGATTTGACTTATTTTAGGACAAGCAGTTTCACAGGCAGAGTGCGTTTTAGGCGGGGGTCAGAGTGCTTTTTAGGCAGAGTGCTTCAAAAAGGGGGGGGGCACCAATCTCTCCTTTGAAAAAAATATCCGGCCATTTCCCCCGTGATCTAATTTTTCCTTCCTCTGGTCGACCTGGGATGCCCGACTCTGACCTTCAACGAGGGATAAAGCGAAGCTGCGTGGTAAACAGTCCCCCACCCCTTCCCTACAACCAAACAACACAATCCTCTTCACACAAACTAACATTATCCACGGTTGCTGGTCAGTGCGTTTGATTAACCACTAGTATACATAGATCTGTTGTAGAGGGGATATTTTTGGGGTTGTAGAGTGGTTGTTATAATGTATATATCCATAAAGGGGTTTCCACAAGCTTATTGTGATGTTTTTATCAGGGTGCCCCTCGGAGGGCAGAGGAATGGGAAGGAAAGAGGGAGGAATGGAAGGTGGGAGGGAGAGGAGAGAGGGGGGGAAAAAGCGGGGGAAAGGGGGAAGGTTTAGAAACAAGGGATCAGATACATTAGTTTTAGATTTTGAAACCGAAGTTTAGTTTACTGTGCACCTCATATCCATCCTGGGGGGGGTAGCGCAAGGGCATAGGGTACATAAAAACCTAGGAACGGCCCCAAAAAGTTAATGGAGTACATCTGGATTTATATCAAAGTTACGTTCATGTGACATGTTAAGATAACTTGACATGTCACATGGCCCCAGTGGCCCATGCTAGGCAGGCCCCAAATCACCATCACAGCATCCACAGATCCTTTCTCCTGGTAGCTGAATTGAAAGCATGTTATGGCGAGGTTCTTTGTGTTGACCCCAGGTTGTTATAACCGTAGCTAACGAAAATTGCTGCTAAAAAAACCACCAGGGTCCTTCTTCAGCATATATAACCATGATTCCCCTGTTGTAGTCAGCTTGCTGGGAAGGCGATATATAATGACGGGGGAAAAACTGGTTTCCCTCAATTTAGTCTGTGTGAACAAAGTTGCTGCAAGAACTTTGAATAACCTTAAACATAGGGGATAAGTACTTGAATGGGTGGGGTGGGTAAGTTTATTTAGCGGTATAAACCGGGGAATAAATACCGACAAGATTTTGAAAACACGTGTAAACACTAAATATTTATTAGAAGACGTTTGGGCCTGGGACCTTGATCACTTCAAAAAGTCTTATGTAGTAATAAGTACATGGGTGCTAGTTGACTTAGTAATGTGAGGTGAGGGACATATCTCTTATACCTGCTCCCCCGTTAACACACACCCACACCTATTCACCTGCTGCCCCTGTTCACCTATTCACCTGGGTGTTGGTCAACTGTTTTAGATTACTTGTAGTTGTACTATGTCGTTGTACATAATACTGGTAAAGCTCTAAACACAGCTTTATCAGCTTTAAACAGATCTTAATGAAGCTTGAATTTATCAAATCCTAGTTTATAAAAACAAATTTGTTCTTAAATTTGTCTTGACTTACCAAAACAACGTGAGTAAAAAGGGAAAGAAATAAACGGGGGGAAAGAATTTCCTTGGCCGTCTGTTTTCGGGAAGAATAAAATCCATCTTCATACAGTGAGCAAAAAAAATAAAGGATAGTCTCACATTCTTCAGGGAAAAATTTTGGGGGGGTCAACGCCCCGCGGCCCGATCTGGACCGGATAGCAAATTCCTTCCCTCTGGTCACGGAAGTTGCCACGCTCCTCCCAGGAAGGGTAAACAACATCTCAGAAAGGATTTATCATGTCACCCATTAGGATAACCATCTCTGTCCTGACCACCCCGTCCTACCTATGGATTATAATCCAATTTCCCATCAACTCAAAACTTAAAATAAAAATTCAGGCCATTTCTTGTGATTTCTGTTACATCTTCAAAAAATGACAGAAAATATATATATATATATATATATATATATATATATATATATATATATATATATATAAATTTATAGGGTTTTAAAGATATGGATTTTTTTAAATGTGATTCTTGGCAAGGTGGTCATTGTAGTTACCTAAAATGGAACCATGAAGTTAAGAATTAAAGGCACTGCAGCAGGCCTACTGGCCCGTGCTGGGAAGTTCAAGTCACCTACTGGAAGTCACCTACGCCTACCCACTCATGCGTTTTCACACAACTCACGTTTCACAACTTAGGGAACAAGTTTCGCTCTGTGACTCGAGGAGTCAACAGATCAATTTTATATTAATGTCGAGCTTGAGTCTTTTCTGAACCTTCATTGTGGCAATGTTCACGAGGGTTCTGAGGGAGGATCGAGCCTTCACTACTACTGAATGACACAAAATGATAAAGCACTTCAGAAAATATAATTATAATTACAACCATAATAATAATAATAATAATAATAATAATAATAATAATAATAATAATAATAATAATAATAATAATAATAATAATAATAATATGGTATATTGCTCTTCTGGATATTTCAGTGAGACAGAGAGGAGGAAAGAAGGAAGGAAGGAAAGAAGGAAGGAAGAAAGGAGAGAAGGAAGGAAGGGAAAGGCATGAAAAGAGTAGGTGAGAAGTAACCCTGGGATTAATATAAATGACTTGTCAAAATTAAACCAAACTCCATGAATATTTTTTTGAAACGTAAAAGGTCCCATGTTTATATATATATATATATATATATATATATATATATATATATATGATGGGGTCCACCTCTGGTGTAAATTGTGGGTCCCAAAAGCCTGGAAAGTGGAAAAAAAAGGCTTGGGAAGAATATTTAGATGTCTTTCTGAAGCCATTTGAATATACCATTTGAATATTTAAAGACAAAATACATTGTCAAAATACATTACAAGAATACAATAGTGAGTAAAACAAATAGATGACAACTCAGAGCTACATGTCAAAACTTCGTCCAGCTGCCCAGAATGCGCAGGCATTTCCCCTTTGGATCGCAACACTGAGTCTCTGAAAAGGAGGCCATCGCCCTGTGGTCCTTGGTTTCTATGATGAGTTTTCCACCCAGCTCCTTGAGAAACTTTAGAGCACACTTGCCCCACGCTCCATGGGTCTCCGACCCTATTAGGATGAAGTTATAAGGGGAAAGGTCTTCATATTTGCGGGTTTTCGGGGTCTCCTGGCTGGAGCTCCACCCCCTTCGGCTAAGGAGGGGGGGGGCAATTAGTGTCGCCAATGTGGCAGCACAGGGTAGTCCCAAGCAATCTGCTTCCCATCCTTCCAGGGTAGCATGGTGGCTCCATCAGGACGCTTTTGACTTCCATCAGACCTCTGCATTTGGGGTTCCCGTTGAGTTTGGGCAACGGGCTGTGGCGAGGCCTTTTATGATGTCTGACCTCCTATGTCTAGCATACTTCCCTTCTGATGTGTGACAACTAGACCATGAAGTCCGAATTGGTCCCGCCGTCGCCCCCCGCCCAAAACACCTATGTTCTTTAGTTGGGGGGGGGCTAGGCAAAAAGCAACACCAATCCGTGGCCTGGGGGGTTGAGTCGAGTTCCCAGAGGGGGAATTTAAAAAGCTAAAGGAAATCTCCTGAAAGGGGTGCCTTCACCGCTAGGAGAGAAGGGTTTTTCCTTTCCTGAAGCGTTGGTGAGCAGGTTGAATTTTTCCATGATCGGTTTGTCCCAGTGGGACTGTTTTTTGCTCTTTGGGAGGGCTGGTCTACTGGAGGAGTCTGCCAGGATGTCCCACTGCCTGCTGCTTCAATGAACTTGGGGTCCCGAGCTCCCACAACACCTTTTCAAACGTTCAGGGGCAATCCTCTTGACTAATCCACAGGAGGCCAAACATGATGACAGAAATGCAGGTAAAGCTACCTGCCTTGCTTTCGCCCCCATACCTCCCAGTCGCACTGGGAGGGTTGCCTCTCCCATTGCCGATCCTATATATATATATATATATATATAATTTTTACTCCCAAAAAGGATATATATACACCCAGGGTGTATTTCTTTTTATATATACGGGAGTTTTGTTTAATACCAATTTCAGATGTTAAAGTCTTCTTGTCTTGTGGTGAAAAGGTGACCGCAGCCTTTGAGCCAAGTGTACAGATGTCTTTAAAATTAAACCCAAAAACTCCCCAAGAAGCACTGGAAAGAAATTCTCCTCCCCCCCCGAGTTCGTATCATAGGCTAAATAACTGCGGGGATGCATTATGTATTGTTAATTGCAGCAGTCATATGCTTCAGCAGTCTCGTTGACAAGAGATACCATCCACGGTCTTGGCTCCACTCCTCAGTTTATAAAATTGAAATCTGCACTTTCCATGCAGTAGTGTAGCTGAGTGCTTGAAAGCTCCCTGCATCCAATCAGGGGAGGCTGGAGAGTTGCAGGGTTTGTTGCAGCTAGTCAAGAGCAAGCTGGATGGTTGCAGAACGTTTAGCTTCCAGAGCTCGTTATCATAAAAAAATGGCTAACACTGACAAGTTGATGAGCAACACACGTTTGCAACACCTGGATATATCTATTGACGAACACCTACGTGTTGCAATATATCTTCCCATCAACATTTTAACAGCCGCCAGTTGCAGTCAGACCACTAAACTTGACACACACACATACACACCGTGCGTTCCTGGTATTTTGAACGACATGACGGAAGAAATAGACTCGAAGTGTCCCTGTTTGCAGATGATGTGAAGTTGGTGAGAAGAATTAATCGGACGAGGACCAGGCAGAACTACAAAGGGATCTGGACAGGCTGCAAGCCTGGTCCAGCAATTGGCTCCTGAGTTCAACCCCACCATTCAAAGTCATGAAGATTGGGGAAGGGAAGAAACCGCAGACGGAGTACAGTCTGGGGGGTCAGAGACTACAAACCTCAATCAAGGAAAAAGATCTTGGGGTGAGTATAACACCAGGCACATCTCTGAGGCGCACATCAACCAAATAACTGCTGAGCATACGGGCGCCTAGCAAACCTAAGAACAGCATTCCGACATCTTAATAAAGAATCGTTCAGGACCCTGTACACTGTTACGTTAGGCCCATACTGGAGATGCAGCACCAGTTTGGAACCCACACCTAGCCAAGCACGTAAAGAAGCTAGGAAAGTGCAAAGGTTTGCAACAAGACTAGTCCCGGAGCTAAGGGGTAGTCCACGAGGAGAGGTTAAGGGAAATCGACTTGACACTGGAGGACAGGAGAGATAGGGGACATGATAACGACATATAAGATACTGAGAGGAATCGACAAGGTGGACAGAGACAGAATGTTCCAGAGATGGGACACAACAACAAGGGACACAGTTGGAAGTTGAAGACTCAGATGAATCACAGGGATGTTAGGAAGTATTTCTTCAGTCACAGAGTTGTCAGGAAGTGGAATAGTTTGGGAAGCGATGTAGTGGAGGCAGGTTCCATACATAGCTTTAAAAAGAGGTATGATAAAGCTCATGGAGCAGGAGAGTGACCCAGTAACGGCCAGTGAAGAGGGGGGTCAGGAGCTGTGACTCGACCCCTACAACCACAACTAGGTGAGTACACATGGAGCAGGGAGAGCAGAGACCCAGTAGCGGACAAAAAAAAGGCGGGGCCAGGAGCTGAGTCTCGCCCCCTGCAACCACAATTAGGTGAGTACACACACACAACAGTAAGAAAAAGTTACATTGTTAACCTAACATATGTAAACAAATAACCCGCACATGAGAGGAGTTTACGACGACGTTTCGCTCCAACTTCGACCATTTAAAAGTCACACTAACACACGAAGGTGAGGGAGCCATATTTATACAAGAGGAAGGACAGGGACGGAACACAGGAGAGAAGGTAGTGAAGAAATCTTCTTGACTAATATGAAGAGATGGTAAGTTTATTTTGGTGAAAGGACGCAAGACCAAGGACCCAAGACCAAGGACCCAAGACCAAGGACCCAAGACCAAGGACCCAAGACCAAGGACCCAAGACCAGGACCCAAGACCAAGGACCCAAGACCAAGGACCCAGACCAAGGACTTAAGACCAAGGACCCAAGACCAAGGACCCAAGACCAAGGACTTAAGACCAAGGACAAGACCAAGGACCCAAGACCAAGGACCCAAGACCAAGGACTTAAGACCAAGGACCCAAGACCAAGGATCCAAGACCAAGGACCTAAGACCAAGGACGCAAGACCAAAGGGCCCAAGACCAAGGACCCAAGACCAAGGACCCAAGACCAAGGACCCAAGACCAAGGATCCAAGACCAAGGACTTAAGACCAAGGACCCAAGACCAAGGACTTAAGACCAAGGACCCAAGACCAAGGACCCAAGACCAAGGACCCAAGACCAAGGACCCAAGACCAAGGACCCAAGACCAAGGACCCAAGAACAAGGACCAAAGACCAAGGATCCAAGACCAAGGATCCAAGACCAAGGACCCAAGACCAAGGACTTAAGACCAAGGACCCAAGACCAAGGATCCAAGACCAAGGACCTAAGACCAAGGACGCAAGACCAAGGACCCAAGACCAAGGACCCAAGACCAAGGACCCAAGACCAAGGACCCAAGACCAAGGATCAAGACCAAGGACTTAAGACCAAGGACCCAAGACCAAGGACTTAAGACCAAGGACCCAAGACCAAGGACCCAAGACCAAGGACCCAAGACCAAGGACCCAAGACCAAGGACCCAAGACCAAGGACCCAAGACCAAGGACCAAAGACCAAGGATCCAAGACCAAGGATCCAAGACCAAGGACTTAAGACCAAGGACCCAAGACCAGGACCCAAGACCAAGGACCCAAGACCAAGGACCCAAGACCAAGGACCCAAGACCAAGGACCCAAGACCAAGGACCCAAGACCAAGGACCCAAGACCAAGGACCCAAGACCAAGGACCCAAGACCAAAGGGCCCAAGACCAAGGACCCAAGACCAAAGACCTAAGACCAAGGACCCAAGACCAAGGACCCAAGACCAAGGACCCAAGACCAAGGACCCAAGACCAAGGACTTAAGACCAAGGACCCAAGACCAAGGACCCAAGACCAAGGACCCAAGACCAAGGACTTAAGACCAAGGACCAAAGACCAAGGACTTAAGACCAAGGACCCAAGACCAAGGACCCAAGACCAAGGACCCAAGACCAAGGACCCAAGACCAAGGACCCAAGACCAAGGACCCAAGACCAAGGACCCAAGACCAAGGATCAAGACCAAGGACTTAAGACCAGGACCCAAGACCAAGGACTTAAGACCAAGGACCCAAGACCAAGGACACAAGACCAAGGACCCAAGACCAAGGACCCAAGACCAAGGACCCAAGACCAAGGACCCAAGACCAAGGACCCAAGACCAAGGACCCAAGACCAAGGACCCAAGACCAAGGACCCAAGACCAAGGATCCAAGACCAAGGACCTAAGACCAATGACCCAAGACCAAGGACCCAAGACCAAGGATCCAAGACCAAGGACCCAAGACCAAGGACCCAAGACCAAGGACCCAAGACCAAGGACCCAAGACCAAGGACCCAAGACCAAGGACCCAAGACCAAAGACCTAAGACCAAGGACCCAAGACCAAGGACCCAAGACCAAGGACCCAAGACCAAGGACCCAAGACCAAGGACCCAAGACCAAGGATCCAAGACCAAGGACCCAAGACCAAGGACCCAAGACCAAGGACCCAAGACCAAGGACCCAAGACCAAGGATCCAAGACCAAGGACCTAAGACCAAGGACCCAAGACTAAGGACCCAAGACCAAGGACCCAAGACCAAGGACCCAAGACCAAGGACCCAAGACCAAGGATCCAAGACCAAGGACCCAAGACCAAGGATCCAAGACCAAGGACCCAAGACCAAGGATCCAAGACCAAGGACCCAAGACCAAGGATCCAAGACCAAGGACCCAAAACCAAGGACCCAAGACCAAGGACCCAAGACCAAGGACCCAAGACCAAGGACCCAAGATCCTCTAATTTCAAGCTTATTTACAGAGTTACACAAGTTTTAAACTATTCTAATTTTTACACAATCACATGTGTGTATATCACCAACGATAAAAAAAAAAAGGCAAAGTGTCTTATTTCCATTGGGGTCCTTCAATACTGTTTCGTCGGACTCGAACCACCGTCCCTACAGGCATAAAGCAAGTAGGGCAGTCAGAACCTCAAATCACATTAATATTTTTAATTTTGACAGAAGAAAACAACAAAAATATCCCACCACATAGTTTATTATTATTATTATTATTATTATTAGTAGTAGTAGTAGTAGTAGTAGTAGTATTATCATTATTATTGCTATTGGGAAAAGGTTATTCAACATTTGGGAATATGTACAATAAAAATAATAATTCCATCTGTCTTACTAACACCTGAAGTGATCCTCTGTTATGATCAAAACACGTGTACAACATGTAGTGTTTTTATTAATGGTTTTATTGGATCATTACACTGTCTCGGTATATAATTTCCGTAATAAATCGAGGAAAAATTAGATGTCAGTATTGTATACCACCAATGTGTTGATCAAGTTGTTGAGTTGGACTTGCCTAGCATATTCGTTTGTCGGGGAGGTCATTAGACTAAAGACGTTTCGCCCTTGTCAAGTACTTTACAAAGCCAGAGCGAAACATCGCATTGTAAAGCTTAATTTTTCTGTATTTGTGATATTTCCAGTTGTAGGCAACGCGATACTTCAGTCATCAGGTGGAAGTCAGAGCCAGGGAGAGTGTGACCTGGGTTTAGGAGGTGTTGACCTCGATCAGGTCAGGTCAGACGTTTCTCACGCCTCTAACAAGGTGGCCGCGGTCACTGGCCTAATATAGATCCCTTGAGATTTGATGAAAATCTTCGCCGTAACTGGAATTTGGAAAAAAAAAATAATCAAATATACTACAGTTGGAAAGAGACACAGAGTACTAACGAGATGTTTCGTTATTGCGAGAGGATGATAACTTAGACATTATTTAAAGACTTCTCAGCAACCAGTCGCCTTTTCAATATTATTGAATTGCAAGAGCCATTGGTTGTCGATACGTCTATAAAATAAAAATACCCCAGAGTTATATGTGTCTAATTTCTCAATGATTTTATTGATAAAGTTTTTAATAATGAACCTTATTTCAATGCACCTGTCTCTCTGATTTTATAGTGTAGATATAAGAACATAAGAACATAAGAAAGGAGGAACACTGCAGCAGGCCTGTTGGCCCATACTAGGCAGGTCCTTCACAATCCGTCCCACTAACAGAATATTTGCTCAACCCAATTTTCAATGCTACCCAAGAAATAAGCTTTGACAATTCTACCCACTCATGCGCGAGTCCCACTCAAATCCAACCCCTCTCACTCATGAATTTATCCAACCTAAATTTGAAACTACCCAAGGTCCTAGCTTCAATAACCCTACTAGGCAGACTGTTCCACTCATCAACTACCCTATTTCCAAACCAATACTTTCCTATATCCTTTCTAAATCTAAACTTATCTAACTTGAATCCATTATAAACGAATTAGACACATGTGTAACATCTGGGTATCTTTGTTGGTAGAGACTTCGCCATCCAGTGGCTTTATCTGTACAAGGATATGTGACTAATGAGGAACTATGTACAAAAGACGAGGTAATCAGTCCCTCAGCCTTGGAGTTGGTGAAGAGGACCGTAGTCTTAAGAACATAAGAAAGAAGGAACACTGCAGCAGGCCTACTGGCCCATGCGAGGCAGGTCCAAATCTCCAACGGCTTAAGCCAATGCCCCGACCCAGCCAGGTCAGGTTACATTCACTTAAGGAAGGAGCACTGCATCTGACCTAGTAGCACAACCTAGTCAGGACCAATTCACACCCAACCGCACCCACTCATATAATTGTCCAGCCGACCACCTGGTCAGGTCACTTCCACTTAAGGAATTAGTACAGGTCAGGTTACATTCACTTAAGGAAGGAGCACTGCATCTGACCTAGTACAAGCTCACACCCATCCACACCCACTCATGTATTTATCTAACCTATTTTTAAAACTACACAACGTCTTAGCATCTATGACGGTACTCGGGAGTTTGTTCCACTCATCCACAACTCTATTACCAAACCAGTGCTTTCCTATATCCTTCCTGAATCTGAACTTTTCCAACTTGAAACCATTGCTGCGAGTCCTGTCTTGGTTGGATATTTTCAGCACGCTATTTACATCCCCTTTGTTTATTCCTGTTTTCCATTTGTACACCTCAATCATATCCCCCTAATTCTACGCCTTTCTAGAGAGTGCAGATTCAGGGCCCTCAGTCTATCCTCATAGGAAGATTTCTGATACATGGGATCAACTTTGTCATCCTCCTCTGTACGTTTTCCAGTGCATTTATATCCATTCTGTAATACGGTGACCAGAACTGTGCAGCATAATCTAAATGAGGCCTAACCAAAGATATATAGAGTTGAAGAACAACCTGAGGACTTCTGTTATTTATACTTCTTGATATGAAGCCAAGGATTCTGTTAGCTTTATTGCGAACACTTATGCACTGTTGTCTAGGCTTCAGATTACTACTAACCAGAACTCCTAAATCCTTCTCGCAATTACAAGTAATAAGATCTATATTATTCAGCTTATATGTGGCATGGTTATTGTCCTGCCCAACATTTAGAACTTTGCATTTGTTTACATTAAACTGCATCTGCCACTTCTCCGACCACTGCATCAGTCTATTCAAATCATCCTGGAGTGCTCTAATGTCTTCGTTTGAATGAATTGGACGGCCTATTTTGGTGTCATCAGCAAATTTACTTATGCTACTATTTATTCCCTCATCTATGTCGTTTATGTAAATTGTAAACAACAGGGGCCCAAAACTGACCCCTGTGGAACACCCTTGAGACACGCCCCCATTCTGATTTCTCTCCATTTATGCAAACTCTCTGCCGCCTATTAGTCAACCATGCCTCTACCCAGGAAAAAATTTCTCCTCCTATTCCGTGTGCCTTAAGTTTCCTCAGTAGCCTCTGATGTGGAACTTTATCGAAAGCCTTACTGAAGTCCATATACACAATATCATATTCATTACCATGATCTACTTCCTCAAACACCTTAGTGAAAAAAGTTAGTAAATTCGTAAGACATGAACGCCCCTTTGTAAAACCGTGTTGAGATTCATTAATCAATTTATGCTTTTCAAGATGGCTACGAATTGCCTCGGCAATTATTGATTCCATAAATTTACCAACTATGGAGGTAAGGCTTATTGGTCTATAGTTCGAAGCTAAGGACCTGTCACCTGCCTTGTAAATAGGTATTACATTTGCCCTTTTCCACTTGTCTGGCACTATGCCAGTTTGTAGTGATATATTGAAAAGATTTGCCAAAGGTTTGCTAAGTTCCTCTTTACATTCCTTTAAAACTCTTGCAAACAGTTCATCGGGGCCTGGGGATTTGTTAGATTTTAATTTCTCTATTTGTCTGAGGACCATGTCACTAGTTACCCCAATCGAGCATAGTCTATTATCTTCCAGTTCTACATAATTTATTATTTCTGGAATTCTGCTAGTCTTGAAGGATGTGAAGCACAGTTATGAAGACTGGCGCTTATATACTGGCGTCAGATGAGGGACGTTTAGCACACGTCCTTCATCTGACGCCAGTATAAAAGTGACGATCTTCCAGCCTGTCCTTCAGATTCTTCAAGACTACGGATCCACACTTATTCTGGATCCAGAATAAGTGTGGAACTAGAAGAGGAGTCACCATACTCACAATGGTGGCCCATGCTAACCTTCCTATGGTGTATAGAAATATACCTAATTGGATTAATCTTAGAACCAGTCGGCCCAGTGGTTAACGCACTGGCCTGTTTTAGCACTCACTCTCCATCGGTTCAAACCCCACCTGTTTCCTGAAGATCTGGGTATTTTGGATGACTGAGATAATCATGCTGAGAGCTACTTACAGAGTATATATTAATGTATGCACATTATAAACAGTTCCTGAGATCAACTCTCATTGAATCCCGTTCCACTGGCGTTGTATGAGGCATATGTATATCCAGAATATGTATTTGTTGTCGCTCTTACGTGGAATTTGCAAAAGATCTAGTGAACTCGACCTGCTGTTTTCAAGTTCAGGTTCTTGTCGGTCTGGACACCGTACTGACGTGCTGCAGTTCCCTCGAAGTCTCTTCTGGCTGTTAAGTTTGGTGAGGTGAGTTTTTTTAGCCTTGAATCCAAGAGCCTTGAACTCGGCAGAAATCTTGAGGCCTTTGCAGGAGGAAGATACTAGGGACAACACATGTGCCCTGTGGTACTACTGTCTAGATCGCGTATTAGCTTGACAAAACCACTGAGCGAAACGTTGCCTTAATATATGTCTCATTAGGTCGCATATGCGTTTATTTACTTGACTGTATGTACTTTGTTGGTCTCACTGTATACATATCACGAGATATACTTCTCAGAAAATAAGTATACACAGTATTTCCCTGAGCTAGCACAATAATAGTATCTTTTCGTCTATAATCATTACTAATATTAATACTACTCTCATGTCCCTGTATATAGCCTTTTTCTCTTCCCCTCTGTTCTAACTTATTAATAACAGTAAAGTTAACAAAAAGGCACAATACCTTGACTTTGTTATTTATGTAACAGTCAAGTTCTTAACAATTACCCAGGAGGGACAAGTTTGGGTGGGACGCTAAAATATCACAATTTTTTGTTGATTCTTGCGATACCATTCTAATCCCTAGCGTGTGTTGTCTAGGTGGTGACATGTCTAGAATCGTACGTGTAAACTCCGCTGCACCGTATAAACTGGAAAGACAGGGTGCACACAGCGATGGACAAAAGACCCTGGTATCACCTGCAGACTACGTCGCAACCAACACCTCTACTGCATCGCAACAACTTCACGACTAGCTGCACCAAGATCACACCACACACGCACCACACAAGCCCGCACACGCCCACACCAGCACCAAACACAGCACCAACACACACACCAACAACATCCAAGCACACAGCACCAACACAGCACCAGCACACAGCACCAGCACACAGCACCAGCACACAGCACCAGCACACAGCACCAGCACACAGCACCACACACAGCACCAACACAGCACCAACACACAGCACCAGCACACAGCACCAGCACACGCACCAGCACACACACCAACACACAGCACCAGCCACAGCACCAACACACCCACACAGCACACAGCACCACACACAGCACCAGCACACAGCACCACACCAGCACACCCGCAACACACAGCCACACAGCCACACACAGCCAACAAAAGCACCACACAGCACCAGCACCAGCACCAGCACCAGCACCACACAGCACCAAGCACACACAACCACACAGCACCAGCACACAGCACCAGCACACAGCACCAGCACACAGCACCAGCACACAGCACCAACACAGCACCAGCACACAGCACCAGCACACAGCACCAGCACACAGCACCAACACACAGCACCAGCACACAGCACCAGCACACAGCACCAGCACACAGCACCAACACACAGCACCAGCACACAGCACCAGCACACAGCACCAGCACACAGCACCAGCACACAGCACCACACACAGCACCAACACACAGCACCACACACAGCACCAACACACAGCACCAGCACACAGCACCAGCACACAGCACCAGCACACAGCACCAACACACAGCACCAGCACACAGCACCAACACACAGCACCACACCAGCACACACACAGCACCAGCACACAGCACCACACACAGCACCAGCACACAGCACCAGCACACAGCACCAGCACAGCACCACACAGCACCACACACAGCACCAGCACACAGCACCACACACAGCACCAGCACCACACACAGCACCAGCACACAGCACCAGCACACAGCACCAACACACAGCACCAACACACAGCACCAACACACAGCACCAGCACACACAGCACCACACAGCACCAGCACCAGCACCAACACACAGCACCAGCACACAGCACCAGCACACAGCACCAACACACAGCACCAACACACAGCACCAGCACACAGCACCACACACAGCACCAACACAGCAGCACCAGCACAAGCACCAACACAGCACACCAACACACAGCACCACACACAGCACCAGCACACAGCACCAACACAGCACCACACACAGCACCAAGCACACAGCACCAACACACAGCACCAGCACACAGCACCAACACACAGCACCAGACACAGCACCAGCACACAGCACCAACACAGCACCAGCACACAGCACCAGCACAACAGCACCAACACACAGCACCAGCACACAGCACCACACACAGCACCAACAACAGCACCAGCACACAGCACCAACACACAGCACCAGCACACAGCACCAAGCACACAGCACCAACACACAGCACCAACACACAGCACCAACACACAGCACCAACACAACAGCACCAGCACACAGCACCAACACACAGCACCAGCACACAGCACCAAGCACACAGCACCACACACAGCACCAACACACAGCACCAGCACACAGCACCAACACACAGCACCACACACAGCACCAACACACAGCACCAGCACACAGCACCAACACACAGCACCAGCACACAGCACCAGCACACAGCACCAACACACAGCACCAGCACACAGCACCAGCACACAGCACCAACACACAGCACCAACACACAGCACCAACACACAGCACCAACACACAGCACCAGCACACAGCACCAACACACAGCACCAACACACAGCACCAACACACAGCACCAACACACAGCACCAACACACAGCACCAACACACAGCACCAGCACACAGCACCAGCACACAGCACCAGCACACAGCACCAACACACAGCACCAGCACCAGCACACAGCACCAGCACACAGCACCAACACACAGCACCAACACACAGCACCAACACACAGCACCAACACACAGCACCAACACACAGCACCAACACACAGCACCAGCACACAGCACCAACACACAGCACCAGCACACAGCACCAGCACACAGCACCAACACAGCACCAGCACACAGCACCACACAGCAGCCAACACACGCACCACACACAGCACCAGCACACACAGCACCAACACACAGCACCAGCACACAGCACCAACACACAGCACCAGCACACAGCAGCCAACACACACGCACCAAGCACACAGCACCAACACACAGCACCAACACACAGCACCAACACACAGCACCAACACACAGCACCAACACAGCACCAGCACACAGCACCAACACACAGCACCAGCACACAGCACCAACACACAGCACCAACACACAGCACCAACACACAGCACCAACACACAGCACCAACACACAGCACCAGCACACAGCACCAACACAGCACCAACACACAGCACCAACACAGCACCAACACACAGCACCAACACAGCACCAACACACAGCACCAGCACACAGCACCAACACACAGCACCAACACACAGCACCAACACAGCACCAGCACACAGCACCAACACAGCACCAACACACAGCACCAACACACAGCACCAACACACAGCACCAACACACAGCACCAACACAGCACCAACACACAGCACCAACACAGCACCAGCACACAGCACCAACACAGCACCAACAGAACGGACAACAACAGACTTGACATGTGTTCCTCTTGTCTCTATACGCCGGGGTCTTCCCTCAGATTTACGCCCCTGCGTAGAATAATTGCCGAATCAGTAAGCAGCATAAAGGATATCTGAAAGTACAGGAACGCCAGAGAGGACGAAAAAAAGATGTTAAGGAGATAAAGATTTCAAGTCGTTTCCACCTGTTACGGTCTGTTTCTTCTCTCTTACTCGCCGCTCCAGACTCTTCAGAAATATTTCAAAGGTTTATAAATCTTGGCAGCTCTGATGTCCCTCCAAAAGTCACTTCAAAATATCGTTAGTAATGGTATACAAGACATTTCAAAGGTTTATCAGTCTTTGTAGTTCTGAAGTCCTTCCAGAACTGACTTCAAAATATCGTTAGTAATGGTATACAGGAGCAGCAAAATAAGGAATTATACACATATGTAACACCTGAGTTACTTGTGAGTCAAGATAACTAGGTGTTGCAAATGTGTCTTATTTCTCGTTCTCAATATTTCTTGTTCTAAAGGACGTTCTCATTCTTCCTCATTACAAAAACAAAAGGTTACATGTTATTCTCAGTAGACATGAACAATAAAACATTTCTCATAAACAAAAACTCTCTTGCTCTATATTTCTCACCCTCTTGCCTCTTTTCCTTCCTAGTTCTCATCCTCCGTAGGGAGCCACAAGTCGCCCTACGGAGGCACGCTGGCTGCTGCATGCCTCGCAGACCAGCGCCTGCCTTCACTACCTCTCCTCTTATAGTACCGTGTCAGGTTACTGGATTCTGTGAATATTTACCCCAGTGAACGGCAGTGTTCATGGGATTGTGACTTCAACATTGCTATGTTCATTCTGGCAAGTAAATTTCATCATTATTATTATTATTATTAATAGTAGTAGTAGCAGTAGTAGTAGTAGTAGTAGTAGTAGTAGTAGTAGCAGTAGTAGTAGTAAAAGCAGGAGCAACAGCAGCCAGATGATGCTGGGAGAGAGAGTATTAGTTAATTTCCATTTTTTTTTCATCCATTACGTTCGTTCAACAGTTCCTGAAACTAGGTTATCAGTTTATAATTCACAATCTAGAGACCTGGGATCAATGCCGAGTCGGATGGAGACGCAAGATATTTCCTTACTCCTGTTCTCCCTGTTCACCTAGCAGTAAGTAGGTACCTGTGGCTTAGATGTCTCTTGTGAGACACAGGTGGCGAGGCCCCGGCTGTCACCTGACCTCGTCTCCAGGTTCACACCTCGTCACCTGTTCTCCTGACAGTCACCACCTATGACTACCATGTACTGTGTCTAAAGGGTATGTTAGGAACTATGTCTTCAGGCCTCAGGGAGATCAGGAAGTGGAATGACATGGAGGACGAATTAGTGCAGTTGACTCGATACATAGTTTTAAGAATATGTATGCCAGAATCAACGAAACTAAGAGGGAGTTAACCCATCAAGTACCAAGTAATGAGGCAGGGCCAGGAGCTGAAATACGACCCCTATTTACACACACACACACAAAATAATGAGAGGAATTAACAAAGTGGATAGGAACAGAATATTTCAGAGATGCGACACAGCTACATGGAGTCAAGGTTCAAAGTTGAAAACTCAAATGAGTCACAGAGATGTTACCTGAAGATACCTGGAGAGGGTTTCGGGGGTCAACGCCCCCGCGGCCCGGCCTGAGACCAGGCCTTCACAGATTTTTCAGGAAGTGGAACAGTTTGGAGAGTGATGTAGTGGAGGCAGGATCGATACATAGCTTTAAGAAGAGGTACGAAAATGCTATTAGAGCAGGGAGAGTGGACCTAGCATCGACCAGCGAAGAGGCGAGGCCAGGAGCTGTGACTCAACCCCTGCAACCACAAACAGGTGAGTATATATATACACACACAGGAGCTGTGACTCGACCTCTGCAACCACAAACAGGTGAGTATACACACACACACACAGAGGAGCTGTGACTCGACCCCTGCAACCACAAACAGGTAAGTACACACACACACACACAGGAGCTGTGACTCGATCCCTGCAACAACAAACAGGTGAGTATACACATACACACACAAAGGAGCTGTGACTCGACCCCTGCAACCACAAACAGGTGAGTACACACATACACACACAAAGGAGCTGTGACTCGATCCCTGCAACCACAAACAGGTGAGTACACACATACACACACAGGAGCTGTGACTCGACCCCTGCAACCACAAACAGGTGAGTATATACACACACACAAAGGAGCTGTGACTCGACCCCTGCAACACAAACAGGTGAGTACACACACACACACACAAAGGAGCTGTGACTCGACCCCTGCAACCACAAAGAGGTGAGCACACACACCACCACCAGAATGGTATGTCTTAAACCACTTCAACTTTCTCACCAACCTTGTCCTCGTCCCATAACTTCATTCCCCTTTCACACCCGTCTGGTGTGAGGGAGCAAGGAACCCGCAGTGGGAAGCACTAGTTTGCATGTACACACAATATAAAACAATAAGAACAGAGGAGCACTACAGTGAGCCTACTGGCCCATGTTAGAAAGGTCCCTCTGAAATCTAATTAGTAACTTTATTTAGATACAGGTACACAAATACAGTTACATAAATTATCATATATATAGCAGCACATGTGTAGGTTACAAAGTGACTTATTTCCATTAGGTTTCTTTGCTGTCTGACTAATCTCTTTAACTAGCCTACGGTATTTTCCTCGTGGAATCTAAGTGACATATACTCCGGCCAGATAAGTATTACCGTTCTCATATTAGTGTGAAACGGAAGCCTGTTAAACGTTTTGCACTCTGGGAGGATGGTTTGTCACTTCTTTCTGGCCTATCCCTGACTAATTCACTTCACAATGTTTCCTTGTATTGCTTAAAAAGGTTCCCGGAGGGCGAAACGTAGCCATAACGTCTCATTACTTTCCACTGTGAACTTTTACCTAACAGGTGTAAAGGACAAGTCACGTGTGTATACAATAAGCATATTCTACAAGTAAATTGTTGAATCAGGAACCCTGTTTTGCCCAATGATTCAGAGATGTATTTGTCTTACTTATTTTTCAAAAATACCCAAAGTTTCCAACTTCGATGAACCTACTATCCAATGTCTTGAACTGTGCATATGCATGTAAAAAGAATATTGAACTTCCAAGCGCTTTCGTGATTTCTCACGTCATCAAGGACCTGTAAATATAAAACAGTAGAAGGCTTATAAGGCTGAGATATTACCTCACATACGACATTACACCCGTCCCATTATGATGCGGATGGGATATCAAATGTTTACTGTGTGTGTGTACACAATTCCAAGCATTTATGCCTAAGTATTTTAACCCCATAAAAAGGTCAATGATGACCCGGTCTTCACACATCAAGAATTTCGTCGAAGTTATCGAGTTCTGTATCGGTTCTAATTGCTTTTTGTTCAGTAACTGTGTGAACTGGTAATCTTTTGGGATGGCCATGGGATCACCCCTCAGTGCAGTCCTGGTTAAGCTTAACACTGAGCTCACGAAGGAGAGGCAAATGTCATTCACCCGGTGGTGTTACGTGGCTGGGTTACTTTGGTGACATCCTAGCAATAGTGTCCAGCCTCAGATGAATGTGTCCTCCTCCTTCTCTCTTTCTCTCGTTCATCAACTATATCACAGCGTTCCTCACTTTATTTCATTTTCTTGTTTTGTTCACCAATCAAGAATAAAGAAGATTTTCTGAAGATTCAATGATACAATTTGCCTTCAAACACCATCGATATAGATTCTACTAAAGGCTCTTTTCTTCCCTGCTCTTCTCTTTTATTCTTCTCTATTCCATCCCTTTCACTCCTTCCATCTCTAACCCTTACATCCTCTTCCCTTCACCACCCCTTCCAATCGCCCCTCTCACTTGTATTCATCCAAATCAGATGAAGCCAATCCTCACACTTCCGTTTTTGCGTACACCACCTTTCATTCGCATTTCCGTTTACCATCGACCCAGTCCAGGTTTTCAATGTTTACATCCTGTGGTCAGTGACCGGGAAAGGAGGGGGGAAGCCCCGTTTTAGTGCCTACGGAAGGACGGGGAAGGGGGTAGGCCCGCTAGCGAAGACAACAGGGATCAGCAACAACAAATCAGTCGGTCGGTACGTGGGGATAAAGACCCCAAGGGTCACTTTACAGGAAATCGGTAAATGGATTATGAGAGATTGTGCCGCTGACCCGACCAGGGGAAGTAGGATGTCGGTAGAGAAAGGAGATAAGATGTAACGTGGGATGCTGTATGTCGTCTCAAACTGAGGAGATGATGCTTATGATAGAATAAAAAAAAAACTTGTTTTGTACCCTGTTCTTTCTTCTTACAACACACACACACACACACACACACACACACACACACACACACAATACTGCGAGGAATAGATAAGGTGGACAGAGACAGGATGTTCCAGAGAGGGGACACAGAAACAAGGGGACACAATTCGAAGTTGAAGACTCAGATGAGTCAAAGGGATGTTAGGAAGTATTTCTTCAGTCACAGAGTTGTGAGGGAGTGGAATAGTATGACAAGTGAAGTAGTGGAGACAGGAACCATACATAGCTTTAAGACGAGGTATAATAAAGCTCATGGAGCAGGGAGAGAGGGGACCTAGTAGCGATCAGTGAAGAGGCGGTGCCATGAGCCGAGTCTCGACCCCTGCAACCACAAATAGGTGAGTACACACACACAAGCAAAGAGAGAGGCCTTGCAATCACCTATATGTGATTGCAAGGGTCGATTCAAAGCTCCTATACGAGTGTAAAAGAGAGAGAGACAGAGAGAGACAGAGAGAGACAGAGAGAGAGAGAGAGACAATCTCTACATCAGTATCTCACTCAACACTGACATTTATTACTCAGTGATGTAGAAAAAATACCAACTATAAGAATTTCCTGAATAAATTTCTGTGTCGTCATAACATCTGGGTTACTGACTTGATCTTGAGGGGCTCGTGATCGGAGGAACTTGAGTTACTCTCATCCTCCTCGAATCAAACCTGACTCCCCATGAATAAGATTATTTTGATAAGAGTATTTTGATTTCATTTTTTTAAATTGATTTTACGAAAATATATTTTCGCAGTTTTTGACCTTTTCATTAAAGTTCGTATTTTTTCGTTATAGTTCGTATCTATTACATCAAATTTGGTATCTCCTTCATCAATTGAGAATTAAGAAACACCTGTCAAATATAGGCCAGTAGGCAGATGTGTGAATGACAACAACAACGTTTCTTCGCAAGAAACGTTTCGATAAGACATGAAACGTTTTTGTTTCATTAGTATGCAAAGGCGCAAGTCTGACAGATGTTTCTACACAAGATTGTGCTTAGGCCAAGTTTCTGTTGCGTCTACGTTTCGCTCTGTGTAGAGCTTTATCAATCATGCTTTGCTCTGGATCAAGCTTTATCAAATCATGTTTCTGTGTACAGCTTCATAATCATTTATCTCAGTGTAGAGCTTTATCAGACATGTATCCCTATGCATAGAGCTCTGTCAAGTAATGCCTCTGTCTCTCTCTCTCTCAGATCTTGCTTCTCTATGTGTGTAGAGCTTTATCAAGTCACGTTTCACTCTGCGTGGAGCTTTACCAACTCAACAACGTGAAAAAAGCACTACGCAGAGCGAAACGTAGTATCAATAAAATACGTTTTTCCCCTCGCATATTATGCATACACCCTGGTAAGACACTGTCATGCATGGGTAGAGAGAGCATCAGGTCTGCATGGTTCATGAACCATAACACTGGCTATAAACTCCTTCCTCTCGTACTTTGTAACCCCTCCTGTCTATATATATATATATATATATATATATATATATATATATATATATATATATATATATGTATGTATGTATGTATGTATGTATTACTCTAATTACTTTCCAGATTATTGATTTCAAAGCAAGTTGAGTGTCTATAGAGGAATGGATCATGTGTGTTCGTTGATAGCTTGATTATATAGATGAGAGAGAGAGTGAAGAGTGTCTTCCATTGTAGTAGGGAGCTGGGTAAATATCACTCAAGGAGGGATATTAGCTTTAGTCTTCAACACTACCCTGAGTAATATTAGCACCATGGTGATTGAGCAGTTCTCTCTCTCTCACACGTCTGGAGTGATGTAGTGGAGGCAGGATCCATACATAGCTTTAAGAAGAAGTATGATAAAGTTCATGGAACAGGGAGAGAGTGGACCTAGTAGCGACCAGTGAAGAGGAGGGGCCAATAGTTGTGAATCGACCCCTAAAACCACAATTAGGTGAGTACAACTCGTCTTTCACTCGATCAGCCAAAGTAAGCAACGTTAGCTTTGGCAAGTACTTGGATGGGTTACCATCTACGAACACTGATAACAGCTCTTACGGTCCTGTAAATGCAAACAGGTAACCACACCCACACATACCCATTACCAACACACACTACCCACTCCCCCACATGCCAAACACCCACTCACCAGTACCTGTACTTTGACCTGACCTGACCTGACCTGTTGACAAATAACGGGGTCAAAGCAGGTGAACTTTCCCCACCCATCACTCTCCCTATTCCTTCTACCCATTTCCTCACGACCCCATACCCTCCATCTCCCAGCTCTCCTAGACAAACCGTTATTATTGGGGAAGAACTAAATTCATGGGCCAGTAGGTGACTTGGACCTGCCTAGCATGGGCCAGTAGGTGACTTGGACTTACTCAGCATGGGCCAATAGGTGACTTGGACGTGCTTAGCATGGGCCAGTAGGCCTGCTGCAGTGCTCCTTCTTTCGTGTGTTCATAGGAATCATACAGCTTCACGGTCTAGAGTTTTGAGACTCTCTGACCGCGGGTTCGAACCCCACCCGTGGTATGGTTTAATCATACAGCTCATGGGGAATAGATGGTACTGAAGTTTGATTCCAGAATATGAAGGAGGGTTCTAATTCCCTGGATCAAGAGCCCTTCAGGGGCGTCAGGGGCACTAGACTGAGTGGATTACAACTCCCTACGATGGGATTTTTAGTTTTAAAGAAAAATGAGGGATTTAATGAAAAATTGGGATTTATGGGTACCTAGGAATGAGGTCGTGGTGGCTGTGACTTGTTGTGGTTGTGACTGTTGTGGTTGTGACTGTTGTGGTTGTGACTTGTGGTTGTGACTGTTGTGGTTGTGACTGTTGTGGTTGTGACTGTTGTGGTTGTGACTGTTGTGGTTGTGACTGTTGTGATTGTGACTGTTGTGGTTGTGACTTGTGGTTGTGACTGTTGTGGTTGTGACTGTTGTGGTTGTGACTGTTGTGGTTGTGACTGTTGTGGTTGTGACTGTTGTGGTTGTGACTGTTTTGGTTGTGACTGTTGTGGTTGTGACTGTTGTGGTTGTGACTGTTGTGGTTGTGACTGTTGTGGTTGTGACTGTTGTGGTTGTGACTGTTGTGGTTGTGACTGTTGTGGTTGTGACTGTTGTGGTTGTGACTGTTGTGGTTGTGACTTGTGGTTGTGACTGTTGTGGTTGTTGTGACTTGTTGTTGTGGTTGTTGTGACTTGTTGTTGTGGTTGTTTTGACTTGTTGTTGTGGTTGTTGTGACTTGTTGTTGTGGTTGTTGTGACTTGTTGTTGTGGTTGTTGTGACTTGTTGTTGTGGTTGTTGTGACTTGTTGTTGTGGTTGCTGTGACTGTTGTTGTTGCTGAGGTTGTTGTTGTGGTTGTTGTGACTTGTTGTTGTGGTTGTTGTTGTGGTTGTTGTGACTGTTGTTGTTGCTGAGGTTGTTGTTGTGGTTGCTGTGACTGTTGTTGTGACTTGTTGTTGTGGTTGTTGTGACTTGTTATTGTGACTTGTTGTTGTGACTTGTTGTTGTGGTTGTTGTGACTTGTTGTTGTGGTTGTTGTGACTTGTTGTTGTGGTTGTTGTGACTTGTTGTTGTGGTTGTTTTGACTTGTTGTTGTGGTTGTTGTGACTTGTTGTTGTGGTTGCTGTGACTGTTGTTGTGGTTGCTGTGACTTGTTGTTGTGGTTGCTGTGACTGTTGTTGTGGTTGTTGTGACTTGTTGTTGTGGTTGTTGTGACTTGTTGTTGTGGTTGTTGTGACTTGTTGTTGTGGTTGTTGTGACTTGTTGTTGTGGTTGTTGTGACTGTTGTTGTTGCTGAGGTTGTTGTTGTGGTTGTTGTGACTTGTTGTTGTGGTTGTTGTGACTGTTGTTGTTGCTGAGGTTGTTGTTGTGGTTGTTGTGATTGTTGTTGTTGCTGAGGTTGTTGTTGTGGTTTCTTTAGTTGATATCATTTGATAGTTTTGCTGTTGTTTTTGTCATGGTTGTTTGTATGTATGTGTATGTGTGTGTATGTGTGTGTATGTGTGTGTGTGTGTTGCTTGGAATCTCCCACCTCAGCATGTCCAGACTTATTGAACCTATGAGCGACCTCGTATCTTTAGTTTCTTACATTCTTGCGGAACACAAGACCATAAGAATGGAGGAACACTGCAGAAGGCCTACTGGCCCATACAAGGCAGGTCCTTATCAACACCACCGCTTCCCAAAGCTACCCAAGAATTTACTCCAGTACCCAAGACAACTAATCACACCCAGCCCCTCCCACTCATATATTTGTCCACTTTCTTCTTAAAGTTACTGATGAGTCCATCTCCCTAAGGATTTGTCGTAATCCACTGGACGAGGTTTCCAAGTCTGGTGTTCCGAATGTTTGCGGCGGTGTTCGGAAAATGTTTGCGGCGGTGTTTTGGAAATAGTCTTGTGTTGTGCCTCACTTTCGTGAAGGGGAATGCATGGCCAGTACGAGTTTAGCGCTTTCAATGAATATCATCATCTTCACTGTTTTAAAATAATATTAACAATAATAATAATAAACATTCAATATTTCATTGTATCTGTCACATTCATTCACTCATGTATATCTGGTTCATTATACACATCTGGTATGAATGAAAATGAATGAATGAATAAAAATGAAAGTTTGTGAAAGTTACTGTGATTTCCTTCCCGAGGCTTCTCTCTCTGTCTCTCCGTCTCTCTCTCATGTGTGTGTACTCACCTATTCGTGGTTGCAGGGGTTGATTCACAGCTCTTGGCCCCGCCTCTTCGCTAGTCGCTACAAGGTCTACTCTAGTAGCGACTCTGCTACCTGTGTGTACTCACCTAGTTGAGGTTGCAGGGGTCGAGTCATAGCTCCTGGTCCCGCCTCTTCACTGGCAGCTACTGGGTCACTCTCCCTGTGTGTGTGTGTGTGTGTGTGTGTGTGTGTGTGTGTGTGTGTGTGTGTGTGTCTGTGTGTGTGTGTGTTCTAATCCATGTACTGAGAAATGAAAAAAAATATTGAGGTTTTTCTTATGTTCTGATGTTTTTCGAAGAGCAAATTGAATCACTACCTCCGCCAAGTACCAGATCAACCATGCTATAATGGCCATGTGGGCCAGCAGGCCGCTAACAGCAACAATCTGGCTGAACAGAAAATCACCAGGGGAAACCTAGCGTCAAGTCAGGTCACAGGTATATATCACAGGTTTACATGAGAGTTATCACCGTCTCATCTATAATTCTCATTTCCCTATTGCTCCTACTCTCTCTCCTTCCTACTTTCATCTTACTCCTTCCCTCCATTACCCATTCCTTCCTTTAGACCCTCCACACACTTTCCTTTCCCTTACAGACCGCACAAACTTGCCTTCCCAGCAAGTTCGTCTAAATAAGGAAAGGCCGTAAATTTGCCACCTGGACGTACAAATTAAACGAGTTACCCCGGAGAAGTAAACAACAAATCCCCGAGCGTTCATTGGTCACATCACGAGCGACATCAGCCAATCAGCTTTCGAAAGCCACTTTCCTACCACACTCCCGGTTAAAAACTCCGGGAATCTCGACTTTACGTCTCCTAGACCTTAAGACTCAGAATGCCCTGCTATAACGGGAAGGATTATAATGATATTAATGTAACAGATCCGGATTCTGCATATTAAAACAGGACTTATGGAGACCAAAAGTGGTATGTGTCAGATCTGGGTGGCGAGTCGTTTTTACAAACATGAAAGCAGATTATAGTTCTCTAGCAAGGTAATTTGAGACTTAAAACTGTTCTTGGGCGCGTTTATATATGAAGATGTTGTTCAGGATGGCAGATATTGCCCTCGGGAATGATAGAAAGGTTCTTGATACAGTCTTAGACAGTAGACTACGGCTAGCTCTCTGTAGAGCTTTACAAAGCTCTATACCTCTCATTCCTTCCTTCCTTATGTTCCTTCCTATCTCATCTCTCTTCCTTATGTTCCTTACTTTCTCATCTCTCTCTCTTCGTTATGTTCCTTCCTTTATCATCTCTCTTCCTTCCTTATGTTTTTATGTTCCTTCCTTTCTCATCTCTCTTATGTTCCTTACTTTTTCATCTCTCTTCCTTCCTTATGTTCTTATATTCCTTCCTTTTTCATCTCTCTTCTTTCCTTATGTTCCTTCCTTTCTCATCTCTCTTCATTCCTGATGTTCTTATGTTCCTTTCTCACCTCTCTTCATTATAGTTTGTGTCTCACCTCTCGCATTACTCGTTCCTCACTCTGTGTGGCTCTCTCATTTGTACCTTCTGTTCCCTTATGTAATATTCCAAGTTTATTGTTTTCTGCTTAATACTCACAGAATACATCGATCTCAGAGATGATATCTCCGCTGCCTCAGCATCCTGACGTCTGTAACAAACATCAACGATCTCAGAGATGATATCTCCGCTGCCTCAGCATCCTGACGTCTGTAACAAACATTAACGATCTCAGAGATGATATCTCCACTGCCTCAGCATCCTGACGTCTGTAACAAACATCAACGATCTCAGAGATGATATCTCCGCTGTCTCAGCATCCTGACGTCTGTAACAAACATCAACGATCTCAGAGATGATATCTCCGCTGCCTCAGCATCCTGACGTCTGTAACAAACTATCAACTAATTCAGCCGTATAAAACGGCTGGTACTTTTGTACTCTGGCACATTTGTACTCTGACACCCTTGAATTTGTTTAATACACCTAGAGTCCGCCTATTGATTGTTCATTTATTGTTACTTAACGAAGTATACGTGAAAAATAGTTTAACACGTTTAACCACGTTAAACACCACAAATAGTTGAGTACACAAAATGAGTTGTGTATTCGGGGCCAGGAGCTGTATCTTGACCCCCACAAAGACAAAGCGGTGACTAAACACACACACACATAGCGACTAGCGAAGAGGAAGAGTCAGGAGCTGTGAATCGACCCCTTCAGCCACAAATAGGTGAATACACACACCAAACAAAGTATCACTCGAAAAGTGCCTTTGGCCACTAGTAACTAACAATCGCTCTATCTCTACAGGCTGGCCCAAGAGCCGAAGCTCAACGCTGATGAACTAGGTCACTACAGGTACAGAGAAAGCCAGGCAATCCCAGGTATCCCAAGGTTAAGAACCCAGGAATAAAGGGATGGGGATACTTAAATATTTTACGACCTATAGAAAACGGGAGGTTCCAAATAGCATTTCACTGACAATAGTTAAGAAAAGCCACAGATTGTTGAAAGAGCTTTTGTTGGGGCAACGTTTTGCTCTGTCCAGCTTTATCGAGTCATGTTTAGCTATGTGTATGGCATTTAGGGTGTTTCTCCCTGTGTAGAGCTTTATCAAGTTATGTTTCTCCCTGTGTAGAGCTTCACCAAGCCATATTTCTCCCTTTGTAGAGCTTCACCAAGCCATGTTTCTCCCTGTGTAGACCTTCACCAAGCCATGTTTCTTCCTGTGTAGAGCTTCACCAAGCCATGTTTCTCCCTTTGTAGACCTTCACCAAGCCATGTTTCTCCCTGTGTAGACCTTCACCAAGCCATGTTTCTTCCTGTGTAGACCTTCACCAAGCCATGTTTTCCATGACTTAGTAAAACTCTACATGGAACGAAACATGCCTTGATAAAAGGATCTTCATTGGGCGAAACGTCGTTCCAATAAAGGCTTGTTCTTGAACTTGGGCCTTTTCTTCATAAAACCTAAGGTTGGAAAAGCCATTTAATAGTCGGGATTAATTCGGGTCAGTAATTCTTTTGTTTCTTCCGAAGTGTGTGTGTGTGTGTGTGTGTGTGTGTGTGTGTGTGTGCTCACCTATTTGTGGTTGCAGGGGTCGAGACTCAGCTCCTGGCCAACTTAAAGCCTTTAATAGTATTGTTGTATATTATTACTGGTTAATTCTTTGTTTTTTTAAGGGGAAATCTCTATTAGTCTAAAGTTGTCTTTATATATAAATTTACGTACGTACGGAAGAGATGAAGATTGGTTTTAGAACGTTTTGAGACAGATGTTCGAATTTATTGCTCTAATCTGTGGTATTTGTATCAGGTGTTCAAACGATCACTCCAATCTGTGGTATTTGTCTTTGGTATTCAAACGAATCACTCCAATCTGTGGTATTTGTACCAGGTGTTCGAACGAATCCCTCCAATCTGTGGTATTTGTCTTTGGTATTCAAACGAATCACTCCAATCTGTGGTATGTGAATCACGCGTTCGAACGAATCCCTCCAATCCATGTCATGTGGATCAAGCCAGAAACGCCTCAGACCGCTCAGAAACGTCGCAACTTGCAGTAAAAACGAGATTTCTCAACACTATACATTAATTACCGCAATTCGTTGCTTGTGCAACACTAGCTTCAGTCAGCAACACCAATCTATGTGCAACATCACGTTGCTATGCCTCTTTCGTATCACAACTTACGAAACCGTAATAACACATAAGTACATAAAGAAGGAGCACTGCAGAAGGCCTACTGCCCCATGCTAGGCAAGTTCAAATCACCCACTGACCCATGCTAGGCAGGTCCAAGTCACCCACTGGCTCATGCTAAGGAGGTCCAAGTCACCCACTGACCCATGCTAGGCAGGTCCAAGTCACCCACTGGCCCAAACTAGAGAGATCCAATTCACCCTCTGGCCCATGCTAGGGAGGTCCAAATCACCCTCTGGCCCATGCTAGGGAGGTCCAAATCACCCTCTGGCCCATGCTAGGGAGGTCCAAATCACCCTCTGACCCATGCTAGGCAGGTCCAAGTCACCCACTGGCCCATACTAGGTAGGTCCAAGTCACCCACTGGCTCATGCTAGGCAGGTCCAAGTCACCCACTGGCTCATGCTAGGGAAGTCCAAGTCACCCACTGGCCAATGCTAGGCAGGTCCAAGCTACCCTCTGACCCACGCCAGGCAGGTCCAAGTCACCCACTGGCCCATGCTAGGGAGGTTCAAGTCACCCACTTGCCCATGCTAGGCGGGCCAAGTCACACACTGGCCCATGCTAGGCAGGTCCAAGTCACCCACTGGCCCATGATAGGCAGATCCAAGTCACCCACTGGCCCATGCTAGGCAGGTCCAAGTCACCTACTGGCCCATGCTAGGAAGGTCCAAGTCACCCACTGGCCCATGCTAGGCAGGTCCAAGTCACCCACTGGCCCATGCTAGGCAGGTCCAAGTCACCCACTGGCCTATGCTAGGGAGGTTCAAGTCACTCACTGGCCCATGATAGGCAGGTCCAAATCGCCCATGCTAGGGAGGTCCAAGTCACCCACTGGCCCATGCTAGGGAGGTCCAAGTCACCCACTGGTCCATGCTAGGCAGGTCCAAGTCACCCACTGGCCCATGCCAGGCAGGTCCAAGTCACCCACTGGCCCATGCTAGGCAGGTCCAAGTCACCCACTGGCCCATGCCAGGCAGGTCCAAGTCACCCACTGGCCCATGCTAGGCAGGTCCAAGTCATCTACTGACCCATGCTAGGCAGGTCCAAGTCACCTATGGCCCATGCTAGGGAGGTCCAAGTCACCCACTGGCCCATGCTAGGCAGGTCCAAGTCACCCTCTGGCCCATGCCAGGCAGGTCCAAGTCACCCACTGGCCCATGCTAGGAAGGTCCAAGTCACCCACTGGCCCATGCTAGGCAGGTCCAAGTCACCCACTGGCCCATGCTAGGCAGGTCCAAGTCACCCACTGGCCTATGCTAGGGAGGTTCAAGTCACTCACTGGCCCATGATAGGCAGGTCCAAATCGCCCATGCTAGGGAGGTCCAAGTCACCCACTGGTCCATACTAGGCAGGTTCAAGTCACCCACTGGCCCATGCTAGGGAGGTCCAAGTCACCCACTGGCCCATGCTAGGGAGGTCCAAGTCACCCACTGGCCCATGCTAGGCAGGTCCAAGTCACCCACTGGCCCATGCCAGGCAGATCCAAGTCACCCACTGGCCCATGCTAGGCAGGTCCAAGTCATCTACTGACCCATGCTAGGCAGGTCCAAGTCACCTATGGCCCATGCTAGGGAGGTCCAAGTCACCCACTGGCCCATGCTAGGCAGGTCCAAGTCACCCTCTGGCCCATGCCAGGCAGGTCCAAGTCACCCACTGGCCCATGCTAGGGAGGTCCAAGTCACCCACTGGCCCATACTAGGCAGGTCCAAATCACCCACTGGCCCATACTAGGCAGGTCCAAGTCACCCACTGGCCCATGCTAGGCAGGTTCAAGTCACCTACTGGTCCATGCTAGGAAGGTCCAAGTCACCCACTGGCCCATGCCAGGCAGGTCCAAGTCACCCACTGGCCCATGCTAGGGAGGTCCAAGTCACCCACTGGCCCATACTAGGCAGGTCCAAGTAACCCACTGGCCCATGCTAGGCAGGTCCAAGTCACCTACTGGCCCATGCTAGGAAGGTCCAAGTCACCCACTGGCCCATACTAGGCATGATTTCACACATATTACAGAACGAGTGTAGGATCGAAGCCATGGCAGGTGATTCCAAAATCTCACCTGGTGTATAGAAATATACCACGATGGATATATCTTGTTAGGCCAGACTGTATCTGTGGTTCAACGCACTGACTGTGAGTTTTAAGACTCACCTGCCGCAGATTCGAGTCCTTCCTTCGCTATGACTTACCTCTAGTATGTTTAATGTGCAGGATATATCTTCTCCTGCCTTAGATTATATCTGAGATGCTCATCTCACATGCTAATCTCGAATCCCTATATTATGCTCATGGCATGATAAGGTTCTCACGTTATCAGAGGACTTGTGGTAAGATGCTTACCAATGTCTTAATTTCCAGCCTTCCATTTAAAATATGTTAACGAACTACTAGTTTCAAACGTTCAGTTTTCAACGTCGCTTGTTTTTTCTCTGGTCTGAATAATTAAATATAAATTCTCATAACAGTAGCTACAAGGCTTCCAACAGTAACTGCAACACTAACAACAGTAACTGCAACACTAACAACAGTAACTGCAACACTAACAACAGTAACTACAGCACTAACAACAGTAACTGCAACACTAACAACAGTAACTACAACACTAACAACAGTAACTGCAGCACTAACAACAGTAACTGCAACACTAACAACAGTAACTGCAACACTAACAACAGTAACTGCAACACTAACAACAGTAACTGCAACACTAACAACAGTAACTGCAACACTAACAACAGTAACTACAGCACTAACAACAGTAACTACAGCACTAACAACAGTAACTACAGCACTAACAACAGTAACTGCAACACTAACAACAGTAACTACAGCACTAACAACAGTAACTGCAACACTAACAACAGTAACTGCAACACTAACAACAGTAACTACAGCACTAACAACAGTAACTACAGCACTAACAACAGTAACTACAGCACTAACAACAGTAACTACAGCACTAACAACAGTAACTACAGCACTAACAACAGTAACTGCAACACTAACAACAGTAACTGCAACACTAACAACAGTAACTACAGCACTAACAACAGTAACTGCAACACTAACAACAGTAACTGCAACACTAACAACAGTAACTACAGCACTAACAACAGTAACTACAGCACTAACAACAGTAACTGCAACACTAACAACAGTAACTACAGCACTAACAACAGTAACTACAGCACTAACAACAGTAACTGCAACACTAACAACAGTAACTACAACACTAACAACAGTAACTGCAGCACTAACAACAGTAACTGCAACACTAACAACAGTAACTGCAACACTAACAACAGTAACTGCAACACTAACAACAGTAACTGCAACACTAACAACAGTAACTGCAACACTAACAACAGTAACTACAGCACTAACAACAGTAACTACAGCACTAACAACAGTAACTGCAACACTAACAACAGTAACTACAGCACTAACAACAGTAACTGCAACACTAACAACAGTAACTGCAACACTAACAACAGTAACTACAGCACTAACAACAGTACCTACAGCACTAACAACAGTAACTACAGCACTAACAACAGTAACTACAGCACTAACAACAGTAACTACAGCACTAACAACAGTAACTGCAACACTAACAACAGTAACTACAGCACTAACAACAGTAACTGCAACACTAACAACAGTAACTGCAACACTAACAACAGTAACTACAGCACTAACAACAGTAACTACAGCACTAACAACAGTAACTGCAACACTAACAACAGTAACTACAGCACTAACAACAGTAACTACAGCACTAACAACAGTAACTGCAACACTAACAACAGTAACTACAGCACTAACAACAGTAACTGCAACACTAACAACAGTAACTACAGCACTAACAACAGTAACTGCAACACTAACAACAGTAACTACAGCACTAACAACAGTAACTGCAGCACTAACAACAGTAACTGCAACACTAACAACAGTAACTACAGCACTAACAGTGCTACAACAACGGCAATTACTAACCCACGTCAAAGACACTGTCCTGTTTCCTGACTGACAAAACACCACGGAGAGATGACAGTACAGAGATGTCAGAAGTGTCAGAGGTGTAAAAAGAAGTGGAGTGGTATATCTATCTGAAGTGTTTAGACCTTCAACCTTGATAGTGTTCAGTCACTTCCTTCAGTCAAGGCTGAACACCTTCTATCAAGGCTCAGAGATTGACCACCTTCTATCAAGGCTCAGAGACTGAACACCTTCTATCAAGGCTCAGAGATTGCTCACCTTCTATCAAGGCTCAGAGACTGATCACCTTCTATCAAGGCTCAGAGATTGATCACCTTCTATCAAGGCTCAGAGACTGACCACCTTCTATCAAGGCTCAGAGATTGAACACCTTCTATCAAGGCTCAGAGATTGAACACCTTCTATCAAGGCTCAGAGACTGAACACCTTCTATCAAGGCTCATAGATTGACCCCCTTCTATCAAGGCTCAGAGATTGACCCCCTTCTATCAAGGCTTAAAGACTGACCACCTTCTATCAAGGCTTAAAGACTGACCACCTTCTATCAAGGCTTAAAGACTGACCACCTTCTATCAAGGCTTAAAGACTGACCACCTTCTATCAAGGCTTAAAGACTGACCACCTTCTATCAAGGCTTAAAGACTGACCACCTTCTATCAAGGCTTAAAGACTGACCACCTTCTATCAAGGCTGACTGAATACCTCACAATCTGCTTATTTTTCTGATAAAGGCTATAGTCAGCCCCTCACAGGGATGTCAGGAACTAATTTTTCAGCCTCACAGTGGCCAGCATGCGGAAAACGAAGTGGTATTTTCAGGATTTATACACAGCTCTAAGAACAGGTACAACAGAGCTCACGAATTAAGGGGAAAGTTAATCCAGTATCGACCAGTTAAGAGGCAGGGCCAGGAATTAAGACTCGACATTTACATCCACTAATTATCTTATATTAACTTTATCTTGATAACGATAACGGCGATGTTTCGAAAGGGAGAAAAGTGCTCATCTGTGTGTTATTCGACGACACTGACAGCAGATCAAGTTTGTATCGGAACGACCTTTCGCTCACATGTAAACTTTTAAATAAGCGAAATCTTGTCGCATGAGGTATAACTATCTTTGTACCACGAAACATCGGCGTTGTTTCGAATATTCCGCCACTAAGCGATAATACGCGATACTACACGAATGTAAACACAGCACATTTCGACTGAGAACAAGCTTTAATTGTGGCAACTTTTCGCTCTTTGTAAAGCTTTATCGAGTCACTGTACACAGTATAATGTTTGTCTGCGTATATACACGGGAGTACATGGGAGTACATTTAGGTACATGACAGCAGAGAACTTAGAAGTACATTGGAGTACATTTGAAAGATAGAGGATTTTGTATGTCCATACCAAGGCTATCTGCTGACAACTATCTACTTCTATCTAGATTAAGAACTATCGTGTATTTTCTACGTTAGGTTAGGTAAGATGTACCAGGAAAGGTGACAAGTGTTTCCTGACGCGGGTCTTATGCTATTATCTAGGTGTCAGAGTCCAGAAGAGTAAAAATAGAAAGCTCTAAGCCCCTTTCTGTCGGCAACTAACACTCTTACCCACTTCACATTTACAGCATAGCTCATGTATCTAACTATTCTAATGGATCGCCACAGTGCTTCAGACATAGGTAACTACAATGCGGTTTGTATAGGTCACTGCCTCTATAAATATAGTGGGGAATAAACGAGAGGGTATAAAATGTTTGGTGCTCTGTGTGTGTGTGCCCCTTGTCCAATTAGCAAAATTGAATTAGTAGTGTAGTCTTGCAAATCGGAGTTTGGGAGCATTGGCTGGTTGGTTGCTTGGTTAGTTGGTTAGCTGGTTGGGTGGTTGGTTGCTTGGTTAGTTTGTTAGCTAGTTGGTTAGCTGGTTGGGTAGTTGGTTGATTAGTAAATTTTTGTGCGTGTGGCACAGAACGAGATGTATGACCAAGCCTCCTTACACCTGCTGCCCCTGTTCACCTAGCTGTAAATAGGTACCTGGATGATAGCCGAGTGTTGTGGGTGGCATCCAGGGGCGCAGTTACATAACTTAGCTAGACTCAAACTTCGAAATAAACTTAGGCAAGATAACAGCTCTTAGCCTAGAACTAGAACAGCATTTAAATACCAGGAAGATGAAATAAATATACCAATAATACTAATAATAATAATACTACTACTAATAATAATAATACGAGTACAAGAGTTTGTTCCGATATCTTTACTCTGTTATCCATGATAATTTATGCAACACGCATGGGTAAAGGCTTTAATTTTGAAATCAGAATACATTAGACACGCCAGAATGTATCAAGGCTGGCCAGCAGGTGAACAAACACACTAAAGACACGGCAACAGACCAACAAAAACATTGAACAAACACAGTGAACAAATTACCATTCATTAAGATTGTCTACGTACAGGAAAATGCTTTTGAGATGTGTATGTTGGTGATGGGTGAGGGGAGTATGTTGGTGATGGGTGAGGGGAGTATGTTGGTGATGGGTGAGGGGAGTATGTTGGTGATGGGTGAGAGGGTGTATGTTGGTGAGGGTGTAGTTGGTGATGGGTAGGGTGTATGTTGGTGTGTGTGTTTTTTATATATATATATATATATATATATATATATATATATATATATATATATATATATATATAAGACAAACTAAAGGGAAAGGCGTCATCAATTAGAATGTGACAAGTTAATGAGTTTGGTCCAACATTTGAGGGTCGGTAAAGTCTCTAATTTTGTCCACAAACTGAAGACCACGACAAACTTACTGTCTCATTACCACCACATTTCTCAACTCTCTCTCATTCTACTCATTTGTGGTTGCAGGGGTCGAGTCACAGCTCTTGGCCCCGCCTCTTCGCTGGTAGAGCTGTGCTTCACTAGGGTAGAACGCTCATCCCACTACTGAAGGTAAACATTCTTTATATCTGGGTATTGCACGAACTATGGGTAAATCTCCTTTTACCTGTTGTATTTGTTTACCAAACAGTAAATAGGTACCCGGTGTTAGTTGACAGCTGACATACTGAGTAGTGAGGCAAATGGGTAAGTCTCTGTCCATTTACTACCTGTGTACACCTAGCAGTCAATAGGTATCTGGATGTTAGTCGATAGTTTTGGGTGGCATCCTGGCAGTATGAGACGTATGGGCAAGTTTCCTTATACTAAAAGTAAATAGGTACCTAGGTGTTAGTCGGATATTGTGGAAAGATCCTGAGCAGTGTGAGACGTATGGGAACGCCTCTGCACACCTATGTTCCTCTAGCAGTAAATAGGTACCTGGGTGGTACTCGACTGGATGGCATCCTGTAAGGACACCAAAAGAAATAAATCCCATCATTCCTCAGAATAGAGAATTTTAATCTTTAAAGATTATACCCTGGCCTGGCATTTTTAAAACGCTTGATCAAAGTTAATTAAGAATTTCGCAAACGCCCAGCCCAGTATTTGCACGACACACACTGAAGGTGCAACTTTTTCTCACCAGCTACGTATTTTATGCAAAATATGCAACTGCCCTTCCCTTAGTATTAACGCCTTGTATTGTCCACTGGTGTTGTGCTGGTGTTCTCCAGGCTGGTGTTCTCAATGCCTAAGCTTATTGCATTAAGCTTACCCTCAAGCTGGGCTTTGGTGTGATAAAGCCCACTGTGTGTTTATTTTTCCATTGTGTCGGTATTTTATACCATTTATTTCCAGGTAAAGATATGTTGAAAAACAAGGTTTTATTGGGGTTATGGTTCGTTCGTGTAGAGCTTTAGCAAGTCTTGATAAAGCTCTAGAGGGAAAAGTTGTGAGTGCTTGTTCTGCAGCTTCTCTGTTGTCGGCAGTACGATGTTTGTAACTTGTGTTGATATACGATGCGTCTGTAATTGCTATTGTGTGTGTGTGTGTGTGTGTGTGTGTGTGTGCTCACCTACTTGTGGTTGCAGGGATCGAGTCACAGGTCCTGGCCCCGCCTCTTCACTGGCCCCTACTCGGTCACTCTTCCCGCTCCATGAGCTTTATCATACCTCTTCTTAAAGCTATGTATGGATCCTGCCTCCGCTACATCACTTCCCAGACTATTCCACTTCCTGACAACTCTGTGACTGAAGAAATACTTCCTAACATCCCTGTGATTCATCTGAGTCTTCAACTTCCAACTGTGTCCCCTTGTTGCTGTGTCCCATCTCTGGAACATCCTGTCTCTGTCCACCTTGTTGATTCCTCTCAGTATTTTATATGTCGTTATCATATCATCCCTATCTCTCCTGTCCTCCAGTGTCATCAGGTCGATTTTCCTTAACCTCTCCTCGTAGGACATGCCCCTTAGCTCCGGGACTAGTCTTGTTGCAAACCTTTGCACTTTCTCTAGTTTCCTTACATACTTGGCTAGGTGAGGGTTCCAAACTAGCGCTGCATACTCCAGTATGGGCCTAACGTACACAGTGTACAGGGTCCTGAACGATTCCTTATTAAGATGTCGGAATGCTGTTCTTAGGTTTGCTAGGCGCCCGTATGCTGCAGCAGTTATTTGGTTGATGTTCGCCTCAGGAGATGTGCCTGGTGTTATACTCACCCCAAGATCTTTTTTCTTGAGTGATGTTTGTTGTATCTGGTCCCCTAGACTGTACTCCGTCTGTAGTCTTCTTTGCCCTTCCCCAATCTTCATGACTTTGTACTTGGTGGAGTTAAACTCCAGGAGCCAGTTGCTGGACCAGGCTTGCAGCCTGTCCAGATCCCTTTGTAGTTCTGCCTGGTCCTCGTCCGATTGAATTCTTCTCATCAACTTATCATCTGCAAAATCCTTCCGTCATGTCGTTCACAAATACCAGAAACAGCACCAGTTGTGTGTGTGTGTGTGTGTGTGTGTGTGTGTGTGTGTGTGTGTGTGTGTGTGCATTCCTGTGTAAATACTTATAATCAAACCTTATCCAGTATATTCATGTTTGTTTCTGTTATACCAGCGTTGAATTTTTTTACGACACTCCTGCATATAAACTTGGCATATACTTCTAAGAAAACCTGTCTTATCATTGCCAAGTCAAGAAAATAAATATTTTGTAACACCCATCTCTCTTTTCCTGTTTTTTCTTTGCCTTTTCCTATCTCTACTCCCTCTTACTTTCTCTAAATTCCTTCTAACCTCTCCCCAAATACTGGGAAATTTCCTTATCGTGTTGGAGAAAATTCTATGCTACATCAATGCTATGAATGTGATCCCAGGTTTGTAAATACACCAATACGGTCTATAATTTTTTATCAGAGCCAACGAAAAAAGGATCGAACACCAGTGTATCTAAATAAGAGCATTTGTGGATCCATCATACATTAATAGGGATCAAATTAAAACCCAGTTATATATTTTTTTTTTTATAAATGTGTCAAAGAGGGGCAAATTTGAAACCGAAAAATTGGATCCTTTAAAATACCTGAAATAGAATGCAAATAAAATTTACGTAAATGCAAAAAGAAGTCAACTGAATCTACATTGTACCCAATTTTATAACCCTGTAGCCAAGAGAATTAACACGAGCCTAAATCGATTCTTCGTTTATTGGGTTTCAATCCTTTCGACTACACGAAGGTCAGTAAAGCTGCATTTAACCCCTTCAACCCAAAGTCAAGAATACTTTAATCCCTAGTTTAATCCCCAAAATATGGATTAATGTAAATTCTGAACATGCGATGAGAGACATATTACTTTCTCACGTAGATGCATATAAACAGTATTACCACAACCAGTAATACACACATTGTAAGTATTACCACAACCAGTAATACACACATTGTAAGTATTACCACAACCAGGCATACACACATTGTAAGTATTACCACAACCAGTAATACACACATTGTAAGTATTACCACAACCAGTAATACACACATTGTAAGTATTACCACAACCAGTAATACACACATTGTATTACCACAACCAGTAATACACACATTGTAAGTATTACCACAACCAGGCATACACACATTGTAAGTATTACCACAACCAGTAATACACACATTGTATGTATTACCACAACCAGTAATACACACATTGTAAGTATTACCACAACCAGTAATACACACATTGTAAGTATTACCACAACCAGTAATACACACATTGTAAGTATTACCACAACCAGTAATACACACATTGTAAGTATTACCACAACCAGTAATACACACATTGTAAGTATTACCACATCCAGGCATACACACATTGTAAGTATTACCACAACCAGTAATACACACATTGTAAGTATTACCACAACCAGTAATACACACATTGTAAGTATTACCACACATTGCAAGTATTACCACATCCAGGCATACACACATTGTAAGTATTACCACATTCAGGCATTCACACATTGTAAGTATTACCACATCCAGGCATACACACATTGTAAGTATTACCACAACCAGTAATACACACATTGTAAGCACTACCACAACCAGTAATACACACATTGTAAGTATTACCACAACCAGTAATACACACAATGTAAGTATTACCACAACCAGGCATACACACATTGCAAGTATTACCACATCCAGGCATACACACATTGTAACTATTACCACAACCAGTAATACACACATTGTAACTATTACCACAACCAGGCATACACACATTGTAAGTATTACCACAACCAGTAATACACACATTGTAAGTATTACCACAACCAGTAATACACACATTGTAAGTATTACCACAACCAGTAATACACACATTGTAAGTATTACCACAACCAGTAATACACACATTGTAAGTATTACCACAACCAGGCATACACACATTGTAAGTATTACCACAACCAGGCATACACACACATTGTAAGTATTACCACACCCAGGCATACACACATTGTATTACCACATCCAGGCATACACACATTGTAAGTATTACCACAACCAGGTATACATACATTGTAAGTATTACCACAACCAGGCATACACACATTGTAAGTATTACCACAACCAGGTATACACACATTGTAAGTATTACCACAACCAGGCATACACACACTGTAAGTATTACCACAACTAGGCATACACACATTGTAAGTATTGCCACATCCAGGCATACACACATTGTAAGTATTACCACATCCAGGCATACACACATTGTATTACCACATCCAGGCATACAAACATTGTAAGTATTACCACATCCAGGCATACACACATTGTAAGTATTACTACAACTAGGCATACACACATTGTAAGTATTACCACAACCAGGCATACACACATTGCAAATTACCACATCCAGGCATACACACATTGTAAGTATTACCACATCCAGGCATACACACATTGTAAGTATTACCACATCCAGGCATACACACATTGTAAGTATTATCACATCCAGGCATACACACATTGTATTACCACATCCAGGCATACAAACATTGTAAGTATTACCACATCCAGGCATACACACATTGTAAGTATTACCACAACCAGGCATACACACATTGCAAGTATTACCACAACTAGGCATACACACATTGTAAGTATTACCACAACCAGGCATACACACATTGTAAGTATTACCACAACCAGGCATACACACACTAAGTATTACCACTCAAGTACACACACACTAAGTATTACCACTCTCAAGTACACACACACACATTGTTTTGCAACACTCTGATACACTCATACTTCATACTGCCACACCCAGGTACACTTGTATAGGCAGGTGGTACGAGAGGTGGATCTGCAGGTACATTAATATGCAAGCTTCTGTACGAAGTCTCTTGAAGAATGTTGTTGTTTTTGTTGCTTAATAAGGGCTACGACGGCTCATGCCCTATGATCCCCTTCATTGAATCAACACACCTCGCTACTGACAATCTTGGTAATATCTAAATACGATCAGTAACGCAGTAGCTTCACCTGATAGAGATAAGAGGATCACGAGGACGTTATAATCATATCTTTTAAAGGGGTGAGAGGCCTCGGTCAGATGACAAAAAGCTCCAGCTGCGGGTCATTTGACTAAGACCAGCGTCAGGAAACACTTATCCTGTTTCCTGACAAACCTTGGCAAACCTAAACTGCGGCCACAACAAACATCCCTGAACCACCGCAACTAATCGCTCTATATCAACTCATGAAATCATCGGGAGGAGAAGGAATCAGGCAAAGTACACCCATCCTGAAGAAGAAGAAGAAGAAGAAGAAGGAATGTGTTTACAGTTGGTCGAAAATACCAAACTTATCGCAAGTCTCCCGTAACTCATTTGTCTGGCAATTTATCAAACTCACCTCTCTGTAAAATATAGCCGGTGATTTCGTAGCATTAACGAGTTGCAAGACTCCATTAGGAAGCGAAGGAGATGGTCAGACTCTCATTCTAGACGACCTTTGCCATGACTGGTATCGCTAAGGCCTTTTGTGAATCCTGCTAAAATTAATTGGCTTATAGATTTTTTGTTCTAACATTATGTTAAAAAGAGACTTGTATTTAAGTCATTAAGGCCACACGTAACACATTCACATCCTCTTCAGCAGAAGAGGATCCCAGAAGGGGATCGAAATATACAAACCAATTAATTTTCTGTTTCTGTATCCTTGTGGGTTATTACTGAGCAATGACACGTGTTTATGTTACTTTAGTTATCCATTACATAATATATATATATATATATATATATATATATATATATATATATATATATATATATATATATATATATATATATATGTACACACACACACACACAAAATACAAGTTGTGGGTCCTTGTTAAAGCGGAGAGAAAAGGTTTTTGTCGTCATTATTTATGCCAGTGGAGTAAATTACAAAGGCCACATACGACATGGTGGCTAAAAGTAGCACCTTTGTAAACAAGAGAGACATTGTTTATCAGATTCCTTTTACACGGTAATTCATTCTGGCAGCACAAGTAGCTGGTTGGCTAATGGGATCTGAAGCCTTTTAACCACACGAAGGCCATTTACACGTCACCAGTACAGCTCTCAGCCAAGAATACTTTAATACCTAAAAGAGGTATAAAAGTATATACACAGTGGATATACACCGAGAGATATACACCTCTCTGTGTATATTCCTTGAATAGTTATAATAATATACTATACTGATAAGTAGATGAGTAAGACATGGGTAACAGTAAGGTTTCTTAATTACCGAAACGTTTCGCCTACAGAGTAGACTTCTTCATTGGAATACAGAGGTGAATAAATACAGAGGTGAATAAATACAGAGGTGAATAAATACAGAGGTGAATAAATACAGAGGTGAATAAATACAGAGATGAATAAACTGAGAGGTGAATAAACTGAGAGGTGAACAAATACAGATAGGTGAATAAATACGTAGGTGAATAAATATGGAGAGAATAGAAGCAGCGAAGATGTAAGCTGAAGAAGCATTTAAAAAGTTGTTTTGAGGTCAATTTCTCAGCCTTGAGAATATTATACACATTGTTCAAGCTTGTTCAGGCTTGGAGCCTGAGGAACAAGCTTGGAGACCCACCATGGAGAACAAGCTGGGAGACCCACCATGGAGAACAAGCTGGGAGACCCACCATGGAGAACAAGCTGGGAGACCCACCATGGAGAACAAGCTGGGAGACCCACCATGCAATTACAACGTCTGGTTGAAAGTACACAGTAGGAGGAATAGGAGTAGAAGGAGATGAGGAAAGAGGAAGAGGAGGACGGGAAAGACAGATGAGAAAGGTTGTGAGACACATCACCTGCTTTTCAACTCTCTTTACTACGTTATTTTATAGCGCCATTCCGAACGCCGATTTCGTAACACTTTCACAAACTTTCACTAAGGACACACAAATGTTAACACATGTCTTATTCATCAATACACAGGTGTTACGCATGTGTCTTATTCACCAACTATTTTGGAATTACTGCAAAGTGCCTGTGTGTGTGTGTGTGTGTGTGTGTGTGTGTGTGGTGTGTGGTGTGTGTGTGTGTTTTTGTGTGTGTGCGCGCGCGCGTATGCGGGTTCGCATGCGCGCATGATCGTTGCCTGCTGGCTTGATCTCTGACCCCGGATGTTTGTCTAATGATTTAAGCTGTTTCACGACGCTGACTGTCACTGTTGTTATTTATGCCTGCTGCGGCGTAGCGATGTTATGTGGTCAGTAACGTAACATTTCAAGGAGTCCTGTGGACTATACTGTAACGTAGATACATCATGTGGTCAGTAACGTAACATTTCAAGACGTCCTGAAGACTATGTTGCAACACTGCGTCTATAGTCACTCCTTTAATAATTAAAGACTTAATTATCCCTTATTCTGCAGCCATTGCATCCTGTGGTCATTGCAGACTTGAGCCTCCAGCTGCTCTTTTCTTAATTACTCCTCCAGCTCAGCAGGTAGGTTAAGGCTGTCTTCTCTCTCTCTCTCTCTCTCTCTCTCTCTCTCTCTCTCTCTCTCTCTCTCTCTCTCTCTAGTGATGCCCCTCTCATGAATAAACCTATTTTTCTTATCTATACTATTTTCCACACTCATCCCCCCATGAAAGATCTTTTCTTTACTTAAAAGTAAGCAAGCAACTCTCTTCCCTGTTCCCTCACTTCCTTCAAATGTGAGTTATTACATTTACTGCCTTTAATCAATATCCTTCTTTTTCCTCTGTGTTTATCGTATTCTTCAAAGTCATTCTCTGTTACTTGCCTCTCCTTAATGTTATTTATGCTTGCCAATTATTTGATTATTTATGCTTATCGATTATCTGATTATAAGTTGAATAATCGTCCTCCTGTGTACACTGTTGTTGTTAGGGTCGATCATTGCTTGCCTGGAAGCCTGCTTCTTATTGTGTATATTGGGTAAAACTAGACTTTGTTTTGGTCTCTACGCATCTAAGGTGTATCATAACCCCAGTTCCCTGTACCTCAATGATCCGAGACAGGTATCCCCCGTATACCACAACCCCAGCCCCTCTACTACCTCAAAACACGCCACAGGAATGTCGCTGGACCCTCATAAGTTTCTATTGCGATAAAATATAAAGAAATATGTATGAGTATCTGTGCTTATGTATATGGATGCGTGCACATACATATGCATGTATACGATTATATATATATATATATATATATATATATATATATATATATATATATATATATATATATATATATATATATATATATATATATATACTAAAACGTTCAGATGAGGTACTGTCATAATGTTTCAAGGAAAACCATAATTTTAAAAGTTAAATTTTCAAATAGGATCCTACACACTTTACTGGTTCATACCTTCTAAGTAAAATACATTAGTGTTAAAAGTTTCAAGCCGAACGGAAGAGGCTTCCTCAAGTTATCATACGGAAAGCAAAACAGACAATGGTTCATATAACATTCACACAAGGACGCCTACAAATGTCATTAGCTGCATGGACCTTCCCGTAGTTACAGTGCACCAGCGTTAAAAATTTGAAGACGATCGGACGAGGCGTTCCTTAGTTATGAACGAAAATCATGAAAGAAGACAAGACTTCAGGCATCCTTGATAATACCACTTACTGAAACTACTCTTCGTGGGAATTAAACAAGGAGGTCAAGGTTCTGTAAGACCTCTTCAGTGTATATACACTGAGAGGTGTGTATCTCAGTGTATGTACACTGACAGGTGTGTATCTCAGTGTCTCCACACTGACAGGTGTGTATCTCAGTGTCTCCACACTGACAGGTGTGTATCTCAGTGTCTCCACACTGACAGGTGTGTATCTCAGTGTCTCTACACTGACAGGTGTGTATCTCAGTGTCTACACTGACAGGTGTGTATCTCAGTGTCCCTACACTGACAAGTGTGTATCTCAGTGTCTCCACACTGACAGGTGTTTATCTCAGTGTCTCCACACTGACAGGTGTGTATATCAGTGTATCTACACTGACAGGTGTGTATCTCAGTGTCTACACTGACAGGTGTGTATCTCAGTGTCTCTACACTGACAGGTGTGTATCTCAGTGTCTCTACACTGACAGGCGTGTACCTCAGTGTCTACACTGACAGGTGTGTATCTCAGTGTCTCTACACTGACAGGTGTGTATCTCAGTGTCTCTACACTGACAGGTGTGTATCTCAGTGTCTACACTGACAGGTGTGTATCTCAGTGTCTCTACACTGACAGGTGTGTATCTCAGTGTCTCTACACTGACATGTGTGTGTCTTAGTGTCTCTACACTGACAGGTGTGTATCTCAGTGTCTCTACACTGACAGGTGTGTATCTCAGTGTCTCTACACTGACAGGTGTGTATCTCAGTGTCTACACTGACAGGTGTGTATCTCAGTGTCTCTACACTGACAGGTTTGTATCTCAGTGTCTACACTGACAGGTTTGTATCTCAGTGTCTACACTGACAGGTGTGTATCTCAGTGTATATACACAGAGATGTGTATCTCACAATTTATATACATGGAGAGGTATCTTACAATGTATACACAGAGAGGTGTACATCTCTCAGTGTATATTCACCGTGAGTCCTTAATCAAGAAAGTAGTACTTAGGACTCCGCAGATAGCCTTAGAGTGCAGCTCCAAGGCCTCTGCTATCTGTGTTTTTCATGTACTCCCACGTACTGTCATGTACTCCCATGTGACAGACTTTCCGCTGACTTATCGATCCATCCTCCCAAAAATTACCTATCGATTCATATTATGTGTTCGTACGTTTGACTTGAGAGGTAATTTAGGACGAATGATTTTTGTTCGATCAGTAGGCTGACCCAAAACAAGAGGAAATTTATTCACTGTCATTCAGTCAATGACTGTTTTGCAGGAAGTGTACTGATATTACAGTTTAGAAGGCCCAATGAGATACAGCATCCTCGTCCCTTCTTCAGAGTGCAGGTACTGTACTTCCCACCTCCAGGACTGTAACATCCCCACCCATCCTTCAGAGTGCAGGCACTGTACTTCCCACCACCAGAACTGTAACATCCCCACTATCCTTCACTGTGCAGGCACTGTACTTCCCACCTCCAGAACTGTAACATCCCCACCCATCCTTCAGAGTGCAGGCACTGTACTTCCCACCTCCAGAACTGTAACCTCCCCACCCATCCTTCAGAGTGCAGGCACTGTACTTCCCACCACCAGAACTGTAACATCCCCACCCATCCTTCAGAGTGAAGGCACTGTACTTCCCACCTCCAGAACTGTAACATCCCCACCCATCCTTCAGAGTACAGGCACTGTACTTCCCACCACCAGAACTGTAACATCCCCACCCATCCTTCAGAGTACAGGCACTGTACTTCCCACCTCCAGAACTGTAACATCCCCACCCATCCTTCAGAGTGCAGGCACTGTACTTCCCACCTCCAGAACTGTAACATCCTCACCCATCCTTCAGAGTACAGGCACTGTACTTCCCACCACCAGAACTGTAACATCCCCACCCATCCTTCAGAGTGCAGACACTGTACTTCCCACCTCCAGAACTGTAACATCCCCACCCATCCTTCAGAGTGCAGACACTGTACTTCCCACCTCCAGAACTGTAACATCCCCACCCATCCTTCAGAGTGCAGACACTGTACTTCCCACCTCCAGAACTGTAACATCCCCACCCATCCTTCAGAGTGCAGACACTGTACTTCCCACCTCCAGAACTGTAACATCCCCACCCATCCTTCAGAGTGCAGACACTGTACTTCCCACCTCCAGAACTGTAACATCCCCACCCATCCTTCAGAGTGCAGACACTGTACTTCCCACCACCAAAACTGCAACATCACCCAACCTTCAGAGTGCAGACACTGTACTTCCCACCTTCAGCACTCCAGTGCGGCAAATCAGTTCCCACTGAGCATAGAATAACAGAAATAAGAATATGAATATTGCTCTTGCATGACACAAGGTGGATAAGAAGTGTCTGGCACGCACGGAAGTCCACTCACAGTCTCTCTCTCTCCCAAGACAGTAAGTGTCCCATGCTTGCTGGGTAGGGAATGATCACTTTAATCTCGTCTAATTTCTAACTTCCGCATTGAGGGTCATCTTCTGGTCATATATATGGTCATGGGAGGTAGTGTTCTCCCCAAGGCTTCTCGTCGTGATGCTGCTGCCCTTCTCAGTTATTTTAAAAGAATTAAAGATGGATATGTAAGTCAAAATAGTCGAAACGGAAGAATAACTCGTAAGCATTTAGCGCATATTTGTGAATATGTTGCTTCTGCTACTGCTACTACTACTACTACTATTACTACTGCTACTGATGTTAATACTACTATTGTTACTGCTGCTGCTACTACGATTAGTATTACTACTTCTACTACTACGATTAGTATTACTACTGCTACTACTACGATTAGTATTACTACTGCTACTACTACGATTAGTGCTGCTACTACTACTGCTGCCGCTGCTAGAAGTACTAATAGTAATAATTAATAACAAATATGATAATATTTATAATAAAAATTATGATAACAGGCAATAATAATAATTATAAATATCATTATAGACATAAGTATTGTATTAACATCATAAGGCGAATCTCTCACTATATTTACCCTTCGAGTTTACATAAATCGTAATTATGGATAATTAAGTATCTATGACTGGTGGTATATAGACATGTAGCATTAAAGACCCTCGTGAAATCGATTTTCAGTTTGATTCCCGTTAAATAATAATAATAATAATAATAATAATAATAATAATCCTCATTTCTACATGTGCCTGTACAAGGTATACAGACCATAGCTGACATCAGTGACATACTATATAGAAAACCACTGGTTATGCAAATCATTTCGGGTAAATTAGGTCACTTTTGTCCCCAGGATGCGACCCACACCAGTCCACTAACACCCAGGTACCTACTTACTGCTAGGTGAACATGGACAGCAGGTGTCTTAAGGAAACACCTCCTAATGTTTCCACCCGTACAGGGGATCGACCCCCGGACCTCAGTGTGTGAGCTGAGTGCGCTACCAATCCAGCTACGGGAATGTGAGTGGAGGCTTGATCCTCCGTTTGCCAAGTACATCTACGAGCCATTTACTCTCTGCCATTAAGTTAGTTTGCCTTCTAAGTTAGGGTAGACCTCATTTGGTAATAAATCATTCTAATTAGCCTATCTTTTCTTGAATCTAAGTTCGTGTTCGCTTCGTCATTAACTTGTTAAGCTGCTGGGTTCTGTAGGCAATATATCACGTGGAAAAGATAAAAAAAATTTATAATTTAAACTGTGAAATACTCAAGATTTTAAATCTCATTACTGATCCCAAAAGATGAGGAATCCTTGTATTATTATTATTATTATTATTAATTATTAATTATCATTATTATTATTATTATTATATTATTATTATTATTATATTATTATTATTATTAATATTATTATTAATTATTTATTATTATTATTATTATTATTATTATTAATTATTATTAATTATTATTATTATTATTATATTATTATTATTAATATTATTATTTATTATTATTATTATTATTATTATTATTATTATTATTATTATTATTATATTATTATTATTATTGTTAATATTATTATTATTAGTATTAGTATTATTATTATTATTATTAATTATTAATTATTATTATTATTATTATTATTATTATTATTATTATTATTATTATTATTAATTATTTATTATTATTATTATTATTATTATTATTATATTATTATTATTATTATTATTATTATTGTTAATATTATTATTATTATTATTATTATTATTATTATTATATTCTAACATCGGCCGTCTCACACAGAGGAAGGGTGACCCGAAAAAGAAGGAACACTTTCACCATCACTCACACTATCACTGTCTTACCAGTGGCGTGCTGATACTACAGTTTAGATGCCTCTCCAAACTGTAACACCCCACCAATGCTTCAGAGTGCAGGCACTGTACTTCTCACCTCCAGGACTCAAGTCCGGCTAACCGGTTTCCCTGAATCCCTTCATGTTACCTTGCTCACACACCAACAGCACGTCAAGTCCTAAAAAACCACTTGCCTAAACTCCTAACACGCCTGCTGGATGTCCAAGCCTCTCTTCCTTCCTTCCTTTCCTAGGGCGACCCCTACCCCACCTTCCCTCCACTACAGATTTATACACCCTCCAAGTCATCCTACTTTGCTCCATCCTTTCTAAATGTTCAAACCACCTAATAACCCCTCCTCAGCCGTCTGGATAATACTCTTAGTAATCCCACACCTCCTAACCTCCAAACAACGAATTCTCTGCATAATATTCATTGCCCTCAGACACGACATCTCCACTGCCTCCAGTCTTCTCGCTGCAACATTAACAACCCAAGCTTCACACCCATAAAGGAGTGTTAGTACCACTACACTCATACATTCCCCTTTTTGCCTCAATGGATTATTATTATTACAAGGATAAGCGACTGTAAAATGAAAGAGAAATAGGAAAGAAAGTCACAGTACCGTGGCATCAAACGTTTTTCATCCACCCCATCTCTACACATCAAACCTTACCGACGAACGTTCATGGATAGCCTTACAGCTGACAGATCACACTAAACGTTGACATGAAACGTTTTATCCTCCATTCATCGCAAGTCTTATATCGAAATTATTCCGATAAAGCTTATTCCTCTCAGTATAATTTACGTGTTACTGGCCATTTAGCCTCGATGATCCGGAAAGGTGAGGGCGTATCTGTCTTCAACCTAAAGAATGTCAGGCGAGAGTTTCCCCCAATTCTGCATACATATTGCTCCTTTATTCCTTTTATATGAAACAAAGATATATATATATATATATATATATATATATATATATATATATATATATATATATATATATATATATATATATATATATACATGTAAAATATAATATTAGTAGTCTATACATTTTTTATTTGTTTATAGCTAAACAAACTTCTTGTAAATACACGATTTTGTAACTAACTTATTCTAGACTCCATTTAAAAAATCGTTTCCACGAAAAAATATACATTGTGTGTCCATATCTCTTTTTATAATTAGAAAAAATGCAGAATTATTATTGAAAAGAAAAGAGTTGGAGTCTGAGTACTGGTACTCGCCTGGAGTCTGAGTACTGGTACTAGCCTGGAGTCTGAGTACTGGTACTCGCCTGGAGTCTGAGTACTGGTACTCGCCTGGAGTCTGAGTACTGGTACTCGCCTGGAGTCTGAGTACTGGTACTCGCCTAGTTTGAATACTGGTACTCGCCTGGAGTCTGAGTACTGGTACTCGCCTGGAGTCTGAGTACTGGTACTCGACTGGAGTCTGAGTACTGGTACTCGACTGGAGTCTGAGTACTGGTACTCGACTGGAGTCTGAGTACTGGTACTCGCCTGACACACTACCAACATGAAGGATGATTTTTAGGCATAGAAAAGCCTACTTCAGTGTTGTACCACCAGAGTACCTGGGACACTAGTTCAGTGTTGTACCGCCAGAGTACCTGGGACACTAGTTCAGTGTTGTACTGCCAGAGTACCTGGGACACTAGTTCAGTGTTGTACCGCCAGAGTACCTGGGACACTAGTTCAGTGTTGTACCGCTAGAGTACCTGGGACACTCGTGTTGTACCGCCAGAGTACCTGGGACACTCGTGTTGTACTGCCAGTGTACTTGGGACACTCATGTTGTACCACCAGAATACCTGGAACACTCGTGTTGTACCACTAGAGTACCTGGGACACTCGTGTTGTACCACCAGTGTATCTGGGACACCCGTGTTGTACCACCAGTGTACTGAGACACTCGTATTACACCACCAGTGTACCTGGGACACTCGTGTTGTACCACCAGAGTACATGGGACACTCGTGTTGTACCACCAGTGTACCTGGGACACTCGTGTTGTACCACCAGATTACCTGGGACACTCGTGTTGTACCACCAGTGTACCTGAGACACTCGTATTGCACCACCAGAGTACCTGGGACACTCGTGTTGTACCACCAGAGTACCTGGGACACTCGTGTTGTACCACTAGTGTATCTGGGACACTCGTGTTGTACCAACAGAGTATCTGGGACACTCGTCTTGTACCACCAGAGTACCTGGGACACTCATGTTGTACCACCAGAGTATCTGGGACACTCGTGTTGTACAGCCAGAGTACCTGGGACACTCGTGTTGTACCGCCAGAGTACCTGGGACACTCGTGTTGTACCATCAGTGTACCTGGGACACTCGTGTTGTACCACCAGTGTACCTGGGACACTCGTGGTGTACCACCAGTGTATCTGGGACACTCGTGTTTACCACCAGAGTACCTGAGACACTCGTGTTGTAGCACCAGAGTACCTGGAACACTCGTGTTGTACTACCAGAGTACCTGGGACACTCGTGTTGCACCACCAGAGTACCTGGGACACTTGTGGTGTACCACCAGAGTACCTGGGACACTCGTGTTGTACCACCAGGGTACCTGGGACACTCGTATTGTACCACCAGGGTACCTGGGACACTCGTGTTGTACCACGAGAGTACTTGGGACACACGTGTTGTACCACGAGAGTACCTGGGGCACTTGTTCGGTGTTCCACCACCAGAGTACATGGAACACTCATGTTGTACCACCAGAGTATCTGGGACACTCGTGTTGTACCACCAGAGTACCTGGGACACTCGTGTTCCATTATCAGATAACCTTGGTACCCTCTTATGTTATACTAACTTGGTATGTGCAAGAGTACAGCTAAAAGTTCTTTCGCCTTATTAGCTAAGAGGTATTATGCTACGTCACATTGATCGGAGTGAGTGGAGACAAGTGATCTTTGCGATTTGACGTGCTGTCGGAGTGTAAACAGAAAAACATTATGAAAGAATTTACGGAAACCGGTTAGTTGGACTTGAATTCTGAAGGTGGAAAGTACAGTGCCTTGGCTCTGATAGGACCAGCTGCAATGTTTCAATTCGAAAGACACTTTAAAACGCAATGTCCATGCGCTTCTGGTAAGGCAGTAACTGCACGAACAACGGTGAACGTGTATCCTTCTATGGGCGACGTGGATAAAAAATTTGTATCTGGATCAAGATTAAATAACAAAGAACAAAAGGGCACAATACTGGATTATTTGTATATTAAATAACTTAATTTACAGTACTGGGATTTAGATGTTGAATCTATTAACTAATCCGGACACTTATCTGGGATATATGATTTGATTTCTCGAAAAAATCAGGATTTAGTTACAAGGATTACTATTGCATTTAAGGAAAAGAACTTAGAAGTTAGGGATCATATTAGTGTGTCTAAGGAGTGGATAGTATGTGCACTGTCAGCAGCTGTCAATTATTTGATGGGCTGATCATCTACTTTCAGTCAACCAAAGTATCCAGAGCTCACCAAGGGGGGAAATAATGAATTACTGATGGATTGATGGTCTCTCTCTCTCTCTCAATCTCTGATTTACGACGCCAGTGAATCAATTAGCTGATGATTTACAACCTCACTCCAGAGAATGCAGATAGTTGAAAGAGGAATGATCCGAATGGTCAATGTATCTCAGAGACCTTAAGAAGGAACCTTCATCTAGATTAACATGGTAAATGCATGTTAACTCGAGGTAACCAAGGCTGACAGATTGTGGTGACTGATACCGAATCAACAGTCATTGATGATACAGTGGAAGTTTAGATAGACTGTTGTTGAACAGGAACGTCAGGAGGGAGGCAGACAGGCAGGTAAACAGGAAGGCATAAAGATAATATCAACAATTATAAACAGATCAATAAAGTGACTGAGAGACTCAGTCACCAAGAGGAAAAAACACAGCAAGCAAGACAGCAAGCATAAACAAAGATCAAGCTACATACAAACACAGACAGAAACATAAATACAAACACAAAAGAAACGAGAGAGCAATAGAGACCATCGTGAACAGAATGAGATAACACCATGGTAATATCTTACTGATTACAGCATCCCAGGTAAATGTGGGAGAGTGCACCTTGGTGGTGAACTTCCGCTGGTAGTGCTGGTAGTTGTGGTGGTGGGAGTGATAGTAGTAGTGGTGATAGTAATAGTAGTGATGATAATATTAGTAATAGTGGTGATAGTAGTAGTGATGATAATAGTAGTAATAGTGGTGATAGTAGTAGTGGTGAACTTCCGCTGGTAGTGCTGGTAGTTGTGGTGGTGGGAGTGATAGTAGTAGTGATGATAGTAGTAGTTGTGGTGGTGGTGATCCTTCCGATCCCTCACAGTGGTAACCGAACTTAATCTACCCCATCTCTCTCTCTCTCTCTCTCTCTCTCTCTCTCTCTCTCTCTCTCTCTCTCAAAGTCGACAACCTTCAGGATTCTCAGTCATTATCTGTGTCACTGTGAGCAATAAAAGCAAGGTTACTGATCCGTGAAACTCACTCTCTTCCTCACTCTTTTCTCACTCTCGTTCTTTCTCACTATCGCTATTATCCTTATTCTCATTTTTAATTTCTCAGAATATCAATCATTTCTCTCTGTTTCTCACATTTTTACTCTTACTCTCTTTCTCACTTTCTCGGTGTCTTTCCCCATTCTTGTTCTCAATCTCTTTCTGGGTCTTGGTTTCGTTCCATCTTTCTCACCCTCTATAACACTGTCTTTCTCATTATTGTTACTGTTTCTCACACCATATCTCACTATTTCTCACTTATTCAGTGTCTCACTTTCCTTCTCTCTCATTCTTTTTCTCACTCTCATACTCTCTTTCCCAATATCTCTCTCTGTCTTGTATAAAACGCATCTGTTCGTTGAAGCAAATATGTGATCAGCCCATCACCTGGCAGTACCTCAGTGTCTAAAAGCATGCAGATATGGTCAATATGTTCAGCTGTTGTTCAGACTGAACATCAAATTGGTGAGGTAATGTGATCAAAGGGACTATGACTGTGGAATGATTGCTGGTGACAGACGAGGTGGTTTAAGTATCTCAGAAACTGATGATCGTCTGGGATTTTCACGCACAACAATCTCTAGAGCTTACAGAGAATGGTGTGGTGAAAAATCACAAAACATCGTGTGAGCGGCAGTTCTGTGGGCGAAATCGCCTTGGAAATGAGAGAGGTCAAAGGAGAATGGCCAGACTGGTTCAGGCTGACAGGAAGGAGACAGTAATTCGAATAACCATGAGTTGCAACAGTGGTATGTAGAAGAGCATCTCTGAACGAACAACACGTCGAACCTTTAAGTGGATGGGAATTAGCAGCAGATCACACCGGGTTACACTCCTATCGGAGTGGACACCAACTCACCAAAACCGACAGATGAAGATTAAAAAACGTCGCCTGGTCTGACGAATCGTGAATTCTGCTGCGACACGCAGATGATAGTGTCAGAAATTTGCGTAAACTTTTGTGATGTGGTGGAATGGGAGATTCGCAGCATGAATGTAAAGCCGGCAAATCCGCAGCAACTGCGTGATACTGTCAACATGGACCAGGATCTCTCAGAAATGTTTCCAGCACCTTGTTGAATCCATACCACCAAGAATTAAGGGAAAGGAAAGCCGTACCCAGTACTAGAAGGGTGTGCCTAATAAAGTGGCCACTGTGTGTGTGTCTGTAAAAACACCTGAAAAAGAGGAAATGCATTAGAATAAATTAAGGTCTCTGTTTTTCAAATGTACTTTCTCCTTTAAAGTAAATTTCCCTTTTTAAGGTCACTGTCTTTCTTAAAGCTACACTCTTTCTGAAGTAGCTTTCTCTTTTATATTCACGTTCTTTTTTGCCAATGTCTCTTTTTTAAAGTCTCTCTCTCTCTCTCTCTCTCTCTCTCTCTCTCTCTCTCTCTCTCTCTCTCTCTCTCTCTCTCCCTTATTAACACGAAGAAAACCACTGTGTTTTCCACCTCGCTTGTCACTGCCCCGAATCCAAAAATTATAAAATAATCCCACTATTTTAAAATAATAACAAGCTACAGAATTCTACTGTCTTGAAACCTCAAGGTTTCACTGTTCCGGCTATTTGAAGCGCCCTCTTCAGCACCCATAATAAGAGGAATTCTTAATAAAATAATTATTTCCTTAATACGTATCTAAGCTGAAGGAAAATAGGGGTTAGAAACGTACCTTGGAGGATAACTTACTTGGGATCTTGATTCTGTTGCGACCTTCCATTTGTGGGGTCACAAGTCTGCCTGTGACCTCCTCTAGGACCTGTTATTTGTGTGTTGGTTCAGAGGTCATTGATGTCTTGATTATTAAGCAGTTGAGGTCAGTGTTGATGCAGTTGATGTGAGTCAGCTGGGAATCTGGTTCGTGATTTGGATGACTTGTGTGTGTGAGTGTGTGTGTGTGTGGTGTGTGTGTGTGTGTGTGTGTGTGTGTGTGTGTGTGTGTGTGTGTGTGTGTGTGTGTGTGTGTGTACTCTTAAAAATACATATACATCAGCATTTTCCGTTCTTGTTAAGTGATCTCTTAGAGTGGGTCGAGAGAGTGACATTCTTGGTAAGCGAGATACTTGTGCAATATTTGGGCTTCTTCAGTCCAATTCAGAGAAAGTTTGAAGATGAAAATGAGTTTGAGGCTGTATGTCAGCCAGTGACTATGTCAGTGATTCTCTGCCAGTGACTGTCAACAAGTGGATGTATGTCAGACAGTGACTATGTCAGTGATTCTCTGCCAGTGGCTGTATGTCAGACAGTGACTATGTCAGTGATTCTCTGCCAGTGACTGTCAGCCAGTGTCTGTATGTTTGTTACTGTCTGCCAGTGGCAGTATGTCAGCTAGTGACTATGTCAGTGATTCTCTGCCAGTGACTGTCAGCCAGTGTCTGTATGTCTGTTACTGTCTGTCAGTGGCTGTATGCCAGCCAGTGACTATATCAGTACTCACCTAGTTGTACTCACCTAGTTGTGGTTGCAGGGGTCAAGTCATAGCTCCTGGCCCCGCCTCTTCACTGGCCGCTATTGGGTCACTCTCCCTGCGCCATGAGCTTTATCATACCTCTTCTTAAAGCTATGTATGGAACCTGCCTCCACTACATCGCTTCCCAAACTATTCCACTTCCCGACCACTCTGTGACTGAAGAAATACTTCGTAACATCCCTGTGATTCATCTGTTGCTGTGTCCCATTTTTGGAACATTCTGTCTCTGTCCACCTTGTCAATTCCTCTCAGTATCTTATATGTCGTTATCATATGTCCCCTATCTCTCCTGTCCTCCAGTGTCGCCAGGTCGATTTCCCTTAACCTCTCCTCGTAGGACATACTCCTTAGCTCCGGGACTAGTCTTGTTGCAAACCTTTGCACTTTCTCTAGCTTCTTTACGTGCTTGGCTAGATGTGGGTTCCAAACTGGTGCTGCATACTCCAGTATGGGCCTAACGTACACAGTGTACAGGGTCCTGAACGATTCTTTATTAAGATGTCGGAATGCTGTTCTTAGGTTTGCTAGGCGCCCGTATGCTGCAGCAGTGATTTGGTTGATGTTCGCCTCAGGAGATGTGCCTGGTGTTATACTCACCCCAAGATCTTTTTCCTTGATTGAGGTTTGTAGTCTCTGGCCCCCTAGACTGTACTCCGTCTGCGGTCTTCTTTGCCCTTCCCCAATCTTCATGACTTTGCACTTGGTGGGGTTGAACTCCAGGAGCCAATTGCTGGACCAGGCTTGCAGCCTGTCCAGATCCCTTTGTAGTTCTGTCTGATCCTCGTCCGATTGAATTCTTCTCATCAACTTCTGCCTGTGGCTGTGTCAACCAGTGTCTGTATGCTTGCCAGTGAGGGGTCCCTGCATGTAGCAGTCATACACAGGTGCTGACACACAGGTGTTGACACAGGTAATGTTAACTTAACACCGGTACTCGGATGTGCACCGCTTCTAACACCCCAGCGGCGGAAGGTGACAACTATGGGTATAATTATAGCAAATTTAAAGCATCCCTTCTGTTAGGGTAGCCTCGCAGGGGTTAATCCAGTGCCATGAGTGTGTTCATGCTCATGGGGAAGGATGGGGATGAGTGGGGAGACCTAAGCTTACCACAATACACACACACACACACACAAATACTCGTACTTCTTAGTTATTGATGTGAAATTAAATCCCATGGCAATGGGAAATATACAGAATTAAATACTGGGGGTACACAGATAACAGGGTGTGTCCTGGGGTACACAGAGATCAGGGTGTGTCCTGGGGCACACAGATAACAGGGTGTGTCCTGGGGTACACAGATAACAGGGTGTGTCCTGGGGTACACAGATAACAGGGTGTGTCCTGGGGTACACAGATAACAGGGTGTGTCCTGGGGTACACAGATAACAGGGTGTGTCCTGGGGTACACAGATAACAGGGTGTGTCCTGGGGTACACAGATAACAGGGTGTGTCCTGGGGTACACAGATAACAGGGTGTGGTCCTGGGGTACACAGATAACAGGGTGTGTCCTGGGGTACACCTTTGGATAAGTTTTCGGCAGGAACCACCAGGCCTGGACAGTTGTGTTAAAGTCGATCAAGTTGAATAAAAAGAATGAAGGAGGACCAAGGATGTACCTTGGGGTACCCCCCTTCGAGTTATATTCCAACAGGTAACGAAAAATAACTTCCTGAGGTAATTCTCTAGTTACATTCCATCAGAGTGGTCAACAGAGTGTCTCATAACTCTGATACCATAGAGAGAAGTAAAAAAGAACTGCAATGATAAAACGTTTTATTAAAAAATAAGAAAAAAGTCACAATACCGTGACTGGAACAATACACAACCCACACATAGACGAGAGAAACTTAAGACGACGTTTCGCTCCGACCTGAAATGTCGTCGTAAGTTTTCGTCTTGCAATGTGCGGGTTATCTGTTTATTTCAATGATAGCGTTGAATGTGCCCTCCATTGTTGATGATACAAGAATGCAGACAACAGCTCACTGGGATCACTATATGTGTCGCAAATGCGTCTTATTTACAATGTACACGATGAGTGGTATTAACAGTGGTGTTAATACCACGATAATGCGTCATCGCAAAAGTGAAACACATTAAATTCTCTCCTCGTAGACAAAAGTCTTTGAATGACCCAAAGGTGAAAGTGGAAGTAGGTAACTCCTCATGGTACGGTCGAGAGTAACACTGCAGGCAGAACTAAGAACATGACACAGTTGCTCCAGGAACATGACACAGTTGCTCCAGGAACATGACACAGTTGCTCCAGGAACATGACACAGTTGCTCCAGGAACATTACACAGTTGCTCCAGGAACATGACACAGTTGCTCCAGGAACATGACACAGTTGCTCCAGGAACATGACACAGTTGCTCCAGGAACATGACACAGTTGCTCCAGGAACATAACACAGTTGCTCCAGGAACATGACACAGTTGCTCCAGGAACATGACACAGTTGCTCCAGGAACATGACACAGTTGCTCCAGGAACATGACACAGTTGCTCCAGGAACATAACACAGTTGCTCCAGGAACATGACACAGTTGCTCCAGGAACATGACAC